>JAADXR010000186.1:0-52799 GCA_023337935.1 Elongisporangium anandrum | reverse complement strand
GTTGCAAAAGTTGCTGAGAAACGCGACACGCAGCGCAACCGAGGTGGCAAACTGTACTTCAGTCATGCGTGAAGGTATCAGTCGCTTTTTTGGCTGGTACCGTGACAAAATTGACCAGCAGCCAATCAGAAACACAGATTCCGAGAAGTACAACCTCGGTTGCAAATCGACGGTAACGGGTAGGGTATCAAGTTTATTAGGAAATACAGCATGCATCGCAGCAACTGGGGCGAGGACCAGAAGCTGCGGCCGTGACCGGCACAGGAGCCACAAAAAGCGTTCCGGGTTCGTCCCACAGCACGTGCGTGGGCACACTGGGGAACGCCACGGACCGCACCAGCCCCAGTGGCGCACTGGGCGGGTGAGGATCGGGGATGCGCTCGTAGTATACGCTGTCGTTGCGGTGCGTGAGGATGTCGAGGTCGCGGTCCACGATCTGCTGCGACCGCTGGAAGACCGCGAGCAGCTGTGTCTGGTGGTCCTTCTCACGGCCCAAGACTCCGTCGTACTGCTGCTTGGCGCCCAGCGTGACGCCCAGCAGCGTCTGCGCCTGGCGGAAGTCCGCGATGGCCTGGGCGCAGTGCTGCGCGTCCTCTGTGGCCATGGCGTTGGCGCCCTGGTAATAGCTCGAGATGGCCGCGTAGTACTTGTCCTTGAAGCCGCAGTAGAGCCGCAGCTTGTTGGCCAAAGATGATGAGGCGCATGAGAGCGACCGCGCCGCAAAGGACTGACATTCTGTTGAGAGAGACACAGCAGTGAGATACGAGCACGATGTCAACGTACAAGAGAGACGCACCTCTGAAGCGCTGGGAGATGTCCATGGCCAGTCTGGCCATGAGGGCAAAGTCTGCCTTGTCTCGGCTCACGCCACGCAGAACCACCAGCTCCTGGGCTTCGGCTAGCGCGATCCACGCCAACAGCTGCGGGAAATGACCGTGCGCGAGGTCCGGGACAGCGTCCAGCTTGGCCAGCTTGGAGTGGTTGCGCGTCGATGGAGCAGTAGACGCCGTGGTGGCTGCGGCTGATGATGAAGGCGGCGCTATACCAGCGGCCTGCTCCTGCTCCAGTCGCCATTTGGTCATCGCGTCGTCATCAGGACTCGCGGGCTTGGATACTGCTGGCTCCACACCACTGCTAGGCTCTGGTTCGGCGCCAAAGTCGGTCGGATCGGCACCAATGAGGCGTGGGGAAATGCCCATGAACTGCAGACAGGCCTCAAATGTGCCTGCTGCATGCAGAAGAAGCTGGTACGCGAGCTTCAACTCGTTCTCGTCAATCTCGTTAGGACGCGCGTTCAGCAGCAGGTCGATCTTGTCGCGAGCGTGCTTCATCATGAACAGACCGCCTGCGAGCAACACCTGCGCGTATTCGTGGGAGGCGTTGGCAGTGAACAGCTCCGAGTTGGAGAGCACGTCCTGCCACGAGCAGAAGTGGACGCAATACGAGATGCTGCGGGTGTTGGACACAGGGGCTGTGGGAACCGCAGACTCCTCGGCCGCAGATGTGTGATCACCGTCAATGAGCGGCTGGCGCAAAGACGTTAGAGGCGTCGCTTTTGCATCGTCCTCCACTGTAGCCGAAGCTGTCGCCAGAGGCGGCACTGTGGTCGAGACGTTGTCTGTGAAGCCCTTGAGCAGCGACAGATACAGCACGAGTCGCTGTACGTACGTGTGGATGGACTCCACAGCTTCGAACGCCTTTGGATCGCTGCTGCTGTCAGTGCCTAGCCTCAACACTGCACGAGCGTCCGTCATCTCCGAACCGAGACGCGCCACGCTCTCGGTTTTGCCGTCGACCGCATACTCGGCCAGTTTGCGCTGGAACGAGACCTAAAGAGTGCGCATGCGTTATAGGCTTGTGCAGCAGAGCTGTAGGGAATAAATGCCGATCTCACATTAGCGGAGCCCTTGTGGCCCACGACCACGGCCTGGCAGCATGGAAGTAGGTTCTGGCGCATGGTCACGCTCATGATTGCGAGTCAGTCTCAAGGGTGTACAATCAGCCCTCTCTACAAGAACGTCTTTGTAACACTTTGTCGAATGGATAACGGTTATGATATCCCTCCAAAACTTGCGTTCCTTAAAGAAAGGATTGACGGTACGAGAGGGTACCACACGAACTGCATGCCTCTGCCCTTACGTGGATGCGCTTGATCATCATCCAGCACTAGCACGGAGCTGTTGCTTTCACAATGTTAGTAAGGTTTTGAGCCCTATAAGTTTTCTATCGAGTATGACAGAGGCGAGCGATGACTCAATTGTCCTGTACCATCGCAGTTGCAGTTGCCTTGCTCCTGTTGAAGTGCGCCGCAGTTGGACCGTAGAAGTCAACGCCGTGGTTTGAGCAAACGCTTCCTTCCGTCCTCGTCGGTCGGTGGTCGCCGCTGGACCTACGAGCGTACGTCCGTAATTCCAATCTGATCGGTTTCTGCCCCGCCTTGTTTGCAGACTGCCCATGTGGCTGGCGCCACCGGTACAGTACAGTATTGCGTGTATGGAGCAGAGACGGCCTCTGCGTGACAGAGCATCGAATTGTGGAGGGGGGAAGGCCCGCAGCAGGGCAGCAGGACGGACGCGAACAGCCGCGGTGATCAGCCGCTAAAGATGGCGTCCATCTCCTTTCTTATCTTGAGAGTGGGACTTGTAAGGCACACACGTTCCGCTAAAAGTGTGGCTTCAACGCTCAGCTGCAAGGATGCGCTCGAAAGTCATCAGCCCAGCCTCACAACTGCGTCGCGGATCTCCCGCGGCTGCAAGGAGAGAGATCCTGAAGATCCAAGAAATGACTGTGGCCACGAGCTCACGAGGTAATCCAGATCAAGTGGCGAGAGGTGTAGTGCTACTGTGCTGTGTGAAGCAAAGCGTTATGTGTGGTTCTTGTGACTTGACTCTGGTTCACTAAAACATCCTTCGAGCATTTCGGGTCGAATGGATGAGGAGCAATTAGCATGCATTCCATCAAGTTTATACCAAAATGATATCTCAGCTGGAGATATGGGATGCTGCAATGCTCGGGTTTGCACGAAGCTCACCCAAAAGACCCTGTGTCACCCAATACTGGATCTACACAGCTCACATGCTTGAACACATGCAAGAATCAGGTTCATGGAGCATAATCTGGCTGGGTTTCGTCCCATGCGTTTTTGTGTTGCTTGCCTTCTATAAAGTGAATGAGCATTTGTCATTTGTTCACTCAACCTAATTTGGTAACGCACACAATTGATTGGCATTGCTGTGACAGGCAACGCCAACAGATGCCATCAAAGGAGATACACACTGTACCCAGATACGACGAACCTCTCTATATGCACGAGCATGTGAGGAATTTCAAAGTGGGACACGTGCAATGAATTTTCGAACTCACCCACCTGGTTGTAGAGGCATCTGTTGGTCAAGTCAACACTTGCATGCAGAGTGTGGCACAGCAGGCAGATAAATTTACAGCTCCCTCTCTTCACCTGCTTGGAGTTCTGTTTAGGCAGGCATTGTTGATATTGCAACTCTTATGTCATCTCACATTATGTAGGTGACTTCGTGTAAAGTGTGCACTCTTTGTCCTCTTGCGCATTCTATGAGTGGAAAGGACGCCCGCATTTGTACTGTAACCTGTAAATTTACACCATCGAGTCAAACAATACAAAGCCCCATACACGTACTGTACATTACAATAATAACTATTGGCAGCTTGTAGTTTGCGTAAATTACAGGCATAGCTGCAGACGGCCGGCGAACGGGAACTGTACTGTAGTGATTTGAAGCATGCTGTCGCCAGTCCCATGAACTGAGCAGTATTATTGGTTCAACCTGGCGAAATCCTGGACCTTGTCACTGCCGAGCACACGTTCCCGCACCCGTCGACACCTTCGTGGCTTCGCATTAAAGGCAGAGTAGCACCTCCGCTGACGTGCTACACATCTCCACGCACGAAAATGGCCTCGACGGAGCTCTATTTAGAGCATGAGGCAGCTCTTCGCCAGAAGATCAGGCTGGACGAACTCTGTCGCTTCTGAGGAGATTTTGCTGACATGGCCTCTTTTATGAGCACTTCTATATCCGTTGAGTGTACACTGTATCAGGAGGTCTGATCTAAAGCTGTCTACGGTACTGTGCAATCTGTGATTTTAACTTTGAGGGGCAGCTTCTTCAAGACTGAAATACAGTACCAAAATCCATCGCTGATGACTGGTCGTCCTGCTTGAGTGATCCACATTTTGGGTGAAAGCAGACGTGCCTGTATTTTCACTGCACAATTCGTTTACTGTGCGCAGGGACTTGGAGTTTGTATGGTTAGCGATCGTACTGCTTTTATCACAGAAACGGAAGGCATGCGCCTGTTGGATTCAAGCTCTTCATATGCCAAGCGTTACAGTTCACTACGGTACTACCTGCTTAGGCGCTGAAAGACGACCAACACAGAGACGGGGCTAGCATTTGCCTCCTGCTGACCAAATTCGCTTGACTAACAGACTGCAGCACTTGGATCGAGCGATGATTCCTAAAAGTTCCTTTCCAGCACTAGCTGTTAAGTGTGCAGTAGCCATTATCAATACATTTCAGCTTGAATATCCGTGAAAAACTATTCCAGTAGATAGGTGCCAGCGCCCCAATTTATTCTCTGCATTGCGAACGAAATCTGGTCCTGGATCGCTCACCTGCTACCACTTTTTGACTAGTAGGCTCAATTTTCCACACGCTGACATAAAACGGCGATTAGCGGGAGGGAGCAGAAGAAGGCGAGTAGGGGTGGGCTACCGTGCCTTACCCAAAAGGGATGAGGAGAGGAAGGTGAGGTCCGCTTTGGGCGCGTTGGATCGGACCGACGATTATGTCAGAATCCTTTCTGAGCGCTCCCCCACGCACTGATCCGCCTTGGTTGTTGCCAGATGGACAGTGATAAGCTCGAACCGCAGTGGGCCGCAGATTGCTCCAATTTCGCGCCACTCGTGTACACGACGGACCCGCTCGACCCGCTCAAGATGGACGTCGCGTCTGACGGCGCACGCACTCGCAAGCGCCAGCGGTCATCGGCCCCATATCTGCAGGGCGGCAGCGTCGCCTTCACGGAACTCAAAGTCGACATCGCCGGCTACGACACGGACAGCCACATGCCGCCGTACGCCGATCACGCGCTGGCCGAGCCCAGCTCCAAACCGGCCGAGGTGCAGGAGTTCCTCAAGGTCCTGCAGCTCTCGCTCCAGCGCGACCCTGTGGCTCTTGCCCAAGTGAATGAGAAGCTTCACTTCTACGGCTTTGACACGCTCGTGTCGCTGGCCTTCGCTACAGTGGACGACCTCCAGCACTGCGGCGTGAGCCCCATGGACGCGCAAGTGATCTACCAACAGTCGCGACGAGAATTCACGGCACGCCACTTCCTCGGCCCCGAACTCCTCTCTGGGTCCTACACAGTCTCGCGATGGCTCATCCTCTGTGGGATCCCTAGCACCCGCGCTTTCGAGTACGCTGAGCGCCTCTGTCGCCTGGGCTACGCCTCCGTGCTGGACCTGGAGCTCATCCTGCACGACGAGCAGGCGCTGTCTGTGTTCAAGATGGGCCACTGTCGACTCTTTATTCACTGCATCTCGGTCGCGCTGTCGCAGCCGCGATCGAACCTGGCGCTGAATGGCGCGTCCGGAATGGCGCTGAGCGGCCCGATCTATGACGGCGGCTCATCAAGCGCTCTTCTCCAGCCGCTGGAGATCCATCCTCGCGAGGGAGAGTTCGATGACCGCGTGGTCGATAGCTTCTTGGACTCGCTCATGCATCCGGTCAACGATGTTCGCTTCACGAACCAGAGCGTGCCTGCCCCCGGTTTGGACCAGTACCCTCACGCTAGCGACGACACGGGCAGCCCCAGTGGCGACAGCGACTCGTACGCGCCAGACGAATTCTTCGGGCTGCACAACAACGGCATGAGCAACATGAGCTTTGGTCAGGCACTCGCGGCTGCGGCCGACGGATCCTCACCGTCCGTCCAGCCGACCGCGTCGTCCAGCGTCATGCGCGACCTGCCGTACGATCTGCTGCAGCTGTTGTACGAGGCCGTGAACATGCCTCGTCCGAACCCGTGCCGCCGTGGCAAGAAGATCTACTGGTCTGTGCTGGCTAACAAGGGCATGAAGGAGGAGCGCTTCGCTGTGCTGGAGCGCTACACGGCCGCCGAGCTGCAGAACGCCTACCTGCGCCAGTTCGAGCTCCCGGCCAACAGCAACAACGTCAAGTCGGACGCCTGGAGCGAGGAGAACATCCGGCAGCTGGAGCACGCCGTGAAGGACCCGCGGTGTCGCCACCTGTCCAAGGTGTGCTGGGAGATGCTGGCCACGGGCCGCACGGGCGTGGAGGAGTACGCGCCGCTGGCCAAATTCACGGCCTCGCAGCTGCGGTCGCGCTTCCGCTCGCTGTTTGGTGACAAGCGGCCGCAGAAGCTGAGGCAGAAGAAGCAGCTGCTGAAGATGCAGCAGCAGCAACTGCAGCAGCACGCCAAGTGAGGCAGCCATCCACTCCTCAATAATAGATCGATATGTTAGGCCACTGATTCTGAGTCTGGTTATGGTGCTTTGTTCCCTCGTGTATGTTGATCATCAAATTAGGAAGTGTCCTAGATCTGCAAAGCCAGATCTGCAAGCAAAAGATGCTTTCGCAGGGACGATGGACCCATTTGGGTTAACAACCCAAGCTGACGCCATTGAGAGCGAGAGGGCGACGCAGCCGCCGTACCTCGGATAGCCAAAGAAGCCATGGCTGCGACGACTCACTATAGGCAGTGGATCTTCGCATTCACTGGAAGAAGTCTTGGTGTGGATTCGGATCTTGTTCGTTCGCCGTCGGAGAGCGTTGCTGGCTTTGGTCCGGAATACGCTCATGATGCGATAAATACAGTACAGTATGTGGGTGGCTACCAAATGCTGCCAGCATAAGAAATGCAGGTGAGCAAGATGAAACGCCACGCTTCTTACCACCTAAACGCGTATCATTGCATCATCAGAACTCCAACTTATATCTCGGCGTATAAGATGTTGGCACAATTATTTATGCCTTGCACTCCTATCGGTTCAATAGAGAACTTTAGTTTTCGGATTAATTTTGTACCTTTGGAATAACGACCCTATATTCCAAATCCTTGCGTTATTCCATACAAAAGCTCAATGGAGTTAATCATTTGAATAAGAATAGAAATTTACGGTACGACGCACTAGGTTTCGCGTCTGTCTTTCACTTTTCTTTCGCATATGTGACTTTGTTTATAAAGGGAATCGTATTAGACAAAGTCCTTTGGAATAAAATCGAGCTGCGTTATTCCACTGGAGGAACATAAGGTTACGTTTTACCGGTTTCAAACCGGTTTTATATTCCGTAACCTCACCTATAATCCGAAAACTAAAGTTCTCTATTTTCCAGTAAACAGAGTCCACGCAGCTGCTAACCGAAAATGTATATACTCCATACTGGAGTAAAGCGGTGCTTTAACTGGTCCCTCCAATACTCAAAGTGACTTTAGAAAGGATTCGATGCGCTGCATGCTCTCGGGTGCGGCCTCCACATGTGGATAGTGGCCCACTGAGTCCATCATCACTGAGGTCAGTGTGGCCTTGTTCATGACAGTCTTGAGCCACGCTTCCTCCTGGAGCGGGTCTGCGTAGTCCGGGTCCTTGTCCCCCATAAGCACCAGCACGGGCTTGGCCACGGTCGACACCGCTCGCTCCGCTCCCTTCTTGGGTGCGCGCATGAACTTGCCAGTGGACCGGAGGCCGTTGCGGGCGCGGATGCTGTTCTTGTTGGCCTGCACGTGGTCCGCAAAGCCGCTGGGGCGCTCTGGGCGCTTGTACAGGGTCCCGTAGAAGGCGTCCCATGCCGGAGCCCCCCACGGCCAACAGAAGAGCACGTGGCTCAGAGGGCGGAACCACTTGTCCGCAGGAGAGTCACGGACCACTGGGCCCAGCAGGATCGCTCCCACCACCGCTGGATGGCTGGACGCTGTCATGAGAGCGGAACCGGCCGCGAGCGAGTTTCCGACGAGGATGGCGTTGTCTTTGATCTGGAAATGGTCCAGAAGGCGAGCGTAGTCGTCCGCAACGGCCTCCGGAGTGAACGCGGGGAAGTCCCCGATGCCGCTGTCGCCAAAGCCGCGGATATCAGCCACGATGACGCGGTTCTGCTGGCCAAAGTGCTCGGCCACGAACCGATACGAACTGCGCACGTCGCCGATGCCAGGAATGCACACGAAGCACCAGCGACCAGAGAGGTTCTGGTTGTCCTCCGCGAAGAGCTGGCCCGAATAGCCGTTCGTGGCTTGGAGATGCGCGCCCACAGCATCAGGGCCGGTGCAGAACGGGAGGCAATTGGAGGGAGACGTCGCCATGCTTGAGCTGGAGATGCTTGGAGTTGGTGGAGGATTGATGAATGCCGTTAGAGCTGACGCATGTGGTAATAACTATTTAATACTGTAAATGGAACTCCTGCTGATTGCGGCCGTCTCACGAGTCGCAATCGATTACCATCATTCTAGTCATCATTCTGATCACGACCTGTTCTCATGCATATCCTGCCAAATCCACTTTGTTCTTCTCTAGTACTGTACCTGTCAAATCTGATCTGGTTACGCTCGTGGCGTAACCAATCGAACCGCCGACGGGGAGACGTCATGCGCGCCGGTGGCCCTGGCGCCTCGTTCTCCGCGTAAAGAAGCCTCCATCCCTCTTCCGCCATGTACCACATCGCAGAGATCGTGCGCGACGCTCAGCGGGACATGCACGAGCGCTTCGACTCGCGCGGGCCCGGGGGCCTGGGCACCTGGGCGGCCTCGTACACGCCGTTCCCGTTCCTGTACGCGCTCAGCGGCCAGATCGTGCACTCCATGCAGCGACGCGCGCCCGACATCGTCAAGTCGGCGGTCGTGCGCGCGAGGGACCAGATGGCCGAGTCCGTCACGTCCAGCCACGGCCGCGTCCTGTACTGGCGGCTCACGTTCACGCGCACGGGACAGCACGTCTTCTACACGCTCAAGGACACGGTGGAGCACGCGCCGCTGCCGGGCGTGGTGGCCCCCCTGCGCGGCTACGTGGCCGTGCCGCTGTTCCAGGCCGTGGAGGGGTTCGCGCAGTTCGTGACGAGCGAGGAGCTGCCGGAGCTGTACTTCGTGGCCAAGAGCTCCATGCGCCAGCACATGCTGCTGCGCCATCTCGTGCTGCCGCCGCTGGGCGCCGTGGAGGGCATCGTGCGCTACGTGGTGATCTTCCCCAGCCAGATCGTGTTCCCGTCGCGAGAGGAGATCGAGATGCGCACGGACCTGTTCCTGCGCGTGTCCACCACGCGCGTGCAGCACCTGGTCGAGTCCATGTACTCGGCCACGGAGGTGCTGGACCAGCACTGGAGCATGGTGCAGTGGAACATCCTGGGCCGGGGCCCGTACGAGTCGCTCTCGCCCGCGAGACGAGCCGACGTGATCCAGAGCATCCTGCTGCGCATGCGCACGATCGCGTCCAAGTACAAGCTCTACGAGTTCATGGCCACCATCAAGCTCCAGAACGAGATGCTGTACGCCGACGTGCTGGCCGCCTGCGCGCCGGACGAGTTCAACGGGATCCCGCTCACGCGGGAGCAGATAGACGCCAACGAGACGCTGGTGAAGAACCTGGCCATCCAGGACGAAGACGCCTTCCCGTGCTGGTTCTACAAGAAGATCGAGACGTCGGCTAATAGTCAGGACGCTCTGAGCAGCAACGGGTCGGCGCTGAGTCCCCGACGCAGAAGCAGCAGCAGCGCAGCCACCCCCTCCAGCAGCAAGTGGATCGAGTTCCCTCCGCTCGAGAACCGCCGACTGGAACGCCACTACCGCTTCTACCACAAGCAGAAGGCGCTGGGGCGGTCCCCTCTGCCCTCCAGCATTGTACTCGTGGACGAAGGTCGACACGAGGTCTGCATGGAGACGATGGCCATGACGCCCGTCTATTGGCCTGCGCTGGAAACTCAGATCGTGTGTCGCTCTCGCTGGCTGTACGCACAGCGCAACTACGGTCTGGCGCCTTACCCGTCTTCCGCTGCGCGAGTGCTGGAGCAGACGTTCACGTACTACTTAGCGTTCCACGACCACGAGAAGCAGTTGCTGGAAGCCCAGAGAGCTGCGAGCAGCAGCTGGAGAGCAGCTAGCTCCTACAGCACCACGTGCTCGCTGAGTGTGCCGGTCGAAGGCCATGTGGTCGAATTGAAGGGCCCGAACGACATGATGCAGTACAAGCGCCTGCTAGCTGGCACAACGCCGTTCACGAGCAAGCGCCGCGTGTATCGAGGCGATCCTCGCATTACAGCGGACGCCAAACTGCTTGCAACCTGGCACCGTGCCATGAAGGCCGATGAGCAGAAACAGCGCGCAGGACAGCCGCCTAAGATGGTTCCGAATGAAGACGACGACGACATTGAACAGGAAGTGGAGCATCTCGTGCTCATTGTGCACGGCATTGGCGAGGCTCTCAAGACAATTGATCTCATCAACGTGGTCACCCTGCGCTCAATCATTGACTGCGCGACGAGTCTACGCCAATTGCATCGTGAAGCGACAGGCTCAACTCACTTCGCCCACAATTTTGCGGAAGAAGTGAACGCTGCTTCATCGACGGGGAGTCGTCGACAGCCACGTGTGGAGTTTTTGCCGATCGAGTGGCACTCAAAACTGCATTTGGAGGAACTGGACGAGCGTATTCGCAACGTCACGTTACCAGCGATTCCGAAGTTGCGAGAGTTTGCCAACGAGACAGTGCTGGACGTGTTGTTTTTCATGTCGCCCAAGTTCCATCATGTGATCTTGGAGCAAGTTGCGCTCGAGATGAACCGCGTGGTCGCTCTTTTCCAAACGCGGCATCCAAGCTGGGCCAAGCGCAAGAAAGTCTCGATTCTCGCCCATTCGCTCGGAGCCATCATTTCGTTCGATATCCTAAGCCACCAGGTCAAGCCGTCTCGAAGCAGTGACACTAGTGAAGCAATGAAGCAGCGGTCCTGGTCGGAATCGGCCTGTTCAAGTCAAAAGCAGCAGCAGTCAAACGCCAAAGCGCCACGGAAGCACAAGCACAGGGGCAAAACTACCAACGTACCATCGTCCTTGACTCTACCGGAAGATTTGCGACTGCCGCCAGCTCTATCGTTCAGCGTGGAAAACCTGTTTTGCTTTGGCTCGCCTGTTGGACTCTTTCTGCGTGTCCGTGGTCAGCAGCTAGACGCGTCGTTTTCACTGCCGACGTGCCGCCGCGTGTTCAACATCTACCACCCGTACGACCCCGTGGCATACCGCATTGAGCCGATTCTGAACCCTCAGCGCGCGCACTCGAAGGCAGCGATCATCCGCACTTTCGAGGGCAAGCTGCGTTTCCAGTACCAGGTGCGTGACGCCTTCCGTGTCATGTGGCAGCGGCTGCGCAATTGGCGACGCGAGTTTGAGCACCAGGTAGAGCGAGATGTGCGGCGCTTCGGGTTGGTTGAAAGCCCAACGCAACCACCACAACCTGCGTCTTGGCCCACATCATTCACTGCTGAGCGTGAGGGAGATAACGATGGAAATGCCAGCGATGCTAGCGACTACGCAAATGGGAGCGTCACACTCACGGACCTCAGCGGCACGGAAGCTCCTCCGACGCCAATGGCGATCCAGGAACCAGAGAACCACGAAGATCGTAATGATGACGGAAACGAGCGAGACGAGAGCGTGTACGGACGGCTTTGCCAAGGTCTTCCAATCGACTACACGCTTCAGGAAAACGAGATCGAAGTGACCAACGAATATTTATTCGCACTCACGGCTCATGTGATTTACTGGACCAATCGTGACGCGAGTCTTTTTGTGGCACAGCATCTGCTGCTAACGCCTGCGGAGCCTGACGACGTTGACGACGACGCGAAACCTGAGCAGAACGACCAAGCACCAGCTCAAGATTTAGAGAACGACCAAGAGTTAGGGTGGAGTGCAACGAATGGGGCACAATTCACGACGTCGTTGAGACGAGCAGAGCTAGAAGCGGAGTGAAGAATGATGCACGGAGTGGCAGTCGGATGTTTGTTGAGGCTGGAGGAGCTAGTCGATAGTGAAGTTTACAAGTGAAGTTGTCAGTCCAAGTGAATCGAACATTGGTGAAAAATGGAAATTCGACATGCAAGTTCTGTTCTTTCGTGATTTAAGTGACGTGCAAAATGCAGTCGCGATCTTGTGCTCTTCTTGATGATCCTGCGGAGTCCGCAGTCCTACTCCTGGCTGGTTTTTCTGTTGTTGCTACTGTAGCTCCGGTATGTTTTTATTTTCTACTAGGTTTGTGCTTGGTCTTCTCACAGAATCGCTCGGATCTTCTTGGAGAAAGCAATGGGGTTAATAGTCGTCCGGATATCAATTTTTGCTTGGGTCTTCAACTCAGCGGCTTGTCTTTTTGTGGGCTGTAAAACGTGGGGATTGTAGATAAACCTCTTCTTCAATCAACTCGTTCCATTCGCGGTATCTGGCAATGCAAAGTACATGTCTTGAAGCGTGAATTGCAGTGCAGTCGTCGGGCCAGCCGTTTTATCTTGGGGTTGCGAGACTTTGCTGCGTCTCTTCTTCTTGCCATTGCCACCATGCTCCTTCGTGGCCCACGCTGCCACTGGCATGGGATCGGCATCATCAGCCATGCTTGATATATTCGACGACACCACATGCGGTGCAACTGGCGCCGAGAGTGTTGATGACATAGCCATATTGATGCTTTCTCGCAGATCCAGCGGCGGCATGTCCATCGTGGACATCGATGTGCGTCGGTTCTTGTCCGACTGCCCGTTAAACACAGGCGAGCCACCGATTCCGAAGTACGAATCCATTTCCAGCACAAAGAGTTGATCGCCGCCTTCTCCTGCTCCGTTCGTGATCACTCCATCTGTTGCACCGCTATCAGCATAGGGGCCCTTCCGCTTAACCTGCAAGACAAGACCTTCTGGGTGCTCGGAATCCACAGCCTTGAAGCTCACCTTAGGATGTGCCCAAAGCGGCAGGCTCCGCTGGGCAAACGTACGCAGCTCGCTCTTACTGTTGCTCTTGGCGTGAATGAACAACCCTGGGGGCACCGCGGTGTCCAGCGTCTGGAGATCGGCCAGCGACATGCTTGTCACACCACGCGATGGCATTCTCAAATCCCAAGCGATGCGTTCGTCAACGTGCATCTCAAATCCAAACGCGATGGAAGGTTTGGCCTTGCCATGACTTGCATTTGGCGAGCGCACTGACGCTGTCATGACGTGGTGTTGAGTACTGCTGCTGCCGTTGGTAATAGGAGACGCAGCCATCGGAGCCCGCAGCACGGTCATTTCGTACATCTTTAGCTGCTGATCGCAGCAAACAACCAACGCCAGTCCGTCATGAGCAAACAGACAGCTCAGACGTCTGCGGTTACGACGGCGTCGTCCTTTGAGACTATCATCGTCGGTGTAATATGCTGCCAAGTCCAGCGTCGTTGACTGCCTCAGCTGCGTGAAGAAGGCCTGCGAGGCGTCCAGCGCACTCTCGACGATTGTACCCGGAGACGTGCCAGTTAAAGCTCCAGCTGAACCTTGATCGCCGGTCGCTGAAGATGCCAGCTTGTGGCGGATCTTCACTACCTGCGTCAGCGTGGTGGTCTCGAGCGGTCGATAAACAGCATAGAAATCGTTCACGGGCCAAGATCCTGCGTAGCTGCTGCTCTCTGGACTGGAGGGAGCTGTCGTGGTGGAGGTCACGTGGGTTTCAGGTGATACGCGTGCGCCCTCTGGGTGAGTGGCGTACAGGTGGCTCGTGCCGTGCGCTGTGGTGACACTGACCCATTTCGAGTCCTGACTGAACGCGACGTCCTGGATGCTGGCGTGCGTGATTCCGCGCTGGAGCTTGTAGAGCAACTGGTGCGTGGATGATGAGGCGTCCGTCGACTGCTGCTTGCTCTTCCGGTGGTGCATTAACGGTGGAAGCAGGCGGTACATGTGCACGTTCTGGCCGCTCGTGGAGCTCGTGGCCAGCAGACTGCCGCTGGGATCGAACGAGAGCGTCACAAGCGCGTGGCCGTGAGCCTGGAAATTGCACAGCACGCGTTCGGTCTCCAGATCCTGCACCACGACCCAGCCAGCGTACGAGGAGGATCTGCGCTTGTCGCTCTGACCGGTGCCAATACCGACACTGTTTGTGCCTTGCGCCGGACGATGCGGAGACGGCGCCGTGGGAACAGTGCCAGGAGAGGAAGACAAATATGGCACAATGGTGGCGCGGCCGATCTCCGAAAGATAGTACAGCCCCGAGGCCACGTTCTGCGCCATGTCGATTGCCGTGTAGGTCGACGGGGAGCTGGCCACCCCGCCAGCGTAGTGGGGATGCGGATCCACCAGCGCATCGTCCACGAGACCTGCATTAGACGACCCCACTGGCGTCCCGCTTCGGCTCCGATCGCGGTCCGGGATGAAACCTGGATACGCGATCCAACGTGCTCCGACGGCCATGGCCAGTGACGACGTCTGGACGCGACGCGTGAGCTCCCAGGTCTGCAGATCGTAGAGCAGGATCTCGTGACTCTCGCAGAGAATGGCTGCGATGGAGGCGTTGAATTGCACGTCCACCACCATGGACGGCGACGGCGGCAGGCGCTTGATCAGCCTACAGACAAAGGTCACTCAGACTCTAGAGATCGCAGCGTAGGCAGATCTGGCACTAACCGCTCTTCCGCCAGCGAGACCACGAGCAGATCGTCTCGTCCGTCGTATTCTTCGCCCGTGTCGCTCTCCCACTCGCAGTTGACGTCTCCAGAGCCAAAGGCCTGGGTCTCCTGCGCATTGGCATGGCGATCGACCACGAAGAGCGCGTGGAGTCCGTGCAGATCTCCTCCGTCGCGCGTCTGTGCATCGGGCAGCAGGAACAGCTTGAAGAAGCGGACGTGGCTCACCAGATCCGGAGGCAGAGCGATCTACAAGCAGCGCGAGTTAGAGGAGACATCCGGACTGAGAACCTTCTGAGAACAATGACGCACGTTGATCGGCGTGAGCGTCTCGCGGCTGCCGCTGGCGAAGCGCTCGAGGCGGAAGAGCTGCCAGCGGCCGTCCGCCGTGCAGACGCTGAGCCACGCGTGGCGGCCCACGCGCTCCACGGCGCAGAAGGCCACGTCGGCCTTCGTCACCCCCGTCGGCGGCATGCTTCCGAGCATCTGGGCCATTTTGGAAATTAACCCAAAGAGTGCCTCAACCTGGATCGCCCTTCCGCGTGAAATGAATACTCGTCTAGCAAACCGAATACGGGTTGTTCTATCGCGGGTTGCAAGCTTCTCCCCCACGTCAGTGACATGTGGCAAATGTGGAGCGGCCCACATTTCACATCGGTGCAAGGAATCAAAGAAACATGGCGACGGCGGCGGAGCAGGAAGGAGTGCTGGGCCTGCTGGTGAACGACGCCCACGGCCTGTGTGTGACGGCGCAGGGGGACCTCGCAGGCGCCGCCAAGACCAGCGGCTTCTTTACGTCCATGGCGGATCACGCCATCTCTCTGGCGCGCGTGGACCAGGCCAGCGACGACGAAGGCGACAACGAGGAAGAAGACGAGGAGCTCCCCATCGTGCGTCTGGAGACCTCGACGCGATCTCTCGTGATCACGCAGTTCGCAAGCGAAGGCACGGAGCGCACTCTCGTGGTGTCCACGCCTCTGCCGACTGCCGAGTAGGGATAAAGAGCTGGTTATCTAATGGCATTGACTTTGCACAGTTGCGTTTCGTAGTATTTAGTATGTTACAGCATGGAGTATGGATAAGTAATAGGTCAGAAGGCGTGCGACTGCTGGTTGTTGCCGCGATTGACCACAGCGAAGTACTCGGGCGTGCCGGCGGCAGAAATGCGCGTCTCGGGACACGCCACCTTGCAGAGCACGACCTTGTCCTTGGCGCAGTCCGTGGGCTCGACTCCGTTCGGCTGGTGCTTTATCTGGTTCGTGCTGGTGGAGGCCGAGTTTGCAGACCCTGCGGACTCGACAGAGGACGACGCCGTGGACGTCGTGGACAATGACGACATGGTGTACGACAGCGACCGGCGCAACGAGTGCGCGTTGCGGCGCAGGAACGACAGCGGCTGCTTGGCAGCGGCCAATGCGATGGACGAGGTGCTGGGACCGGTAGAGACGGCTGCGGCATGGAACTTCTCGATCTGCTGCTCCAGCAACATGCGCACGACCTTGTCGTCCACGGGCTTGACGTCCTTGTCGTTGTTGTTGTCGCTGCTGCGTGGCTCGCGCCAGTAGTAGCGCTGCCAGGAGAAGAGCACCTTGCCCCACTCTTGCCGGTCGTCGTTGCTGTAGGCGCTCAGTTCGAAGCGCACAGCCTGGCCCAGCGTGTACGACCGGTCCTTGACGAACACCTTGCGCGTCTCAATGAAGAAGCTGTTGGCCATGCCGTCCGGGCGCTTCTGCGCCTTGACCACGATCTTGCAGCCGGACAAGCGCAGTTCGCCCAGGCACTTGGCCATGGTCAGAGGCGACGCGTAGTAGCGCAGATAGCCGTCCTCAAGCGAGAAGAAGACCACGGCCGGCTCGCGCTTCTTCTCGTGCAGGATGAGGTAGCCCTGGCGACTCATGGTACGTACGTGGCAGAGCGAGGGGATTGCGATTTGGGCGCAGGATGCGCAGAGCGACCGAGGCGACCGCTCGGCTCGGAGTCCAGAGCCTGGGGTTTCATTCGCAAGCGTGGCCTATTTTTACCACTCGGCGGCACTTTCCGCCATACGGTACACGCGACTGGGCAGGCACGCAAGTCGGAGGACTCGACTCGACTTGGCTCTTTCATACTCATTTCAAGTGAACCCACGATTTAGTCGATAGTCGAGTCGAGTGGGATCGTCCAGGTGGTTTCTCTTTTCCCCACTGGGTGCAGAGAACGTTCCGATTGGCTGCCTCTGGGATCCAGATCGCCCATCTGGGACCAAGCTCAACTGCCTTCCACACTCTGGTGCACTGCAGATGGAGGGACGTAGAGATGCCGCGGAGCTGCATATCGCTCTCGGCATTTGCGCAAAGCCTGCTGATGGATGAAGCGACTGTCAACAGGTCCCTTCGTGTCCAGCGCTGCTTCTCCTCGTATCGCTAGAGTCGTAGGGCGGTACTGTAAGTTCAGTCGGCTATTTCTGACGCATATTGGATGAGCGTATAGAGAGGAAGCGGAGTTTCACGCTCTATAGAGACCATGGGTACGGTTAATCGCATGCGGACGGAAACACGCACTCATGAACGTGTTCGGGTGGTGACGCAGGTTGTGGAGCTCCAAATGAGGTCCACCGGTCCCACTCTGTCCCAAAAGAAATTCGTTGGCTCCATATACCGGTACACTACCGACGCGACTACAAGTACCCCCACAAATGCATACCCACGAGAGAGGAGAAGCCAGAGAGAGGGAAAGGGGGAAGGACGTTTACGGTACGCTGGCCACGCCGCGCTGTGATTGGCTACCAACATTCTTTCTGTGGAGTGTTTGAAACGGGTGTTTGAAACAACTTGCGTGGTCCAAGAGTGAAGGGCGAGCGAATGATGGTGGAGTTGCCATTTGAAAAGGCCGTGCCCGCGCTTCTCGGATCGCTCTAAGAGCTGCCCTGCGTCAGCCCTCGCCCTCGCCCCCCTCCCCTCCGCGCCCCCTCGGTCTATGATCTTCCACAGCCCGGCCGCACACGGAGCCGCGATGTCCACTTCCTCTTCCTCCGCCGTTTCCGCCGCTGCCTCGAGTGGGTACACGGCCTTCCAACCGCACAAGCGCCAGCGTCTCGGCGATGCGTCGCCCTCTAAGGACGACGGCAACGATGCCCACGACGCCGCTGGTGACAAGTCTCCTCTGCCCGAAGGCGCCGAATCTGCCAGCGAAAGCGCTGCGAAAAACACTGCGACCGCGGCGTTAAGCTACGCCAACATGCCCTCCAGCATCCAGAAAGAGACCTCCTGGAGCACCATGCTAGGCGACGTCGACAGCTTTGGTGGTCTGGGACCGATTCCGTCCATGCACTCGGTTCTGGAGAAGCGCGCGTCCAGCCAGTTCTCCATCAGCTCGCTGTTGCCTCCCATGGGCATGAGCAGCGTCGTGAATCAGACCGATGCCGCCAACCACAACGCCAGATTTGAACAGCCCAGCCCCGACAGCCTTGAAGCCTCCTCCGATGCCGACCACAACACTCAAACGGCTGGAGCTCACGCAAAACAGCTCCCTCACTACGCAGAGGGATCTGGTGGCAACCAGAAATACATGGACGCCACCACGGGCGAGTACATGTACCCAGACAACGTCAAGCCCATGACGTTCTACGACAAGCAGCGGCTTGTGCAGAAGATCACGCTGCTGCCGAGTCAGTATCTGCGTGGACTCATGGACGTCATTAGCAAATACCAGCCAGACACGGTGCGCCAAGTGGATGACGATGGATACGCCTTCGATCTCGGTCAAATGAACGAGAACACGGTCTGGGCCATTAGCGATTACGTCAAGGACTCCATGATTGAGCTGGATGGATACATCAAGTCGATCTCGTCTTCCAGTATCATTGGCGACGACGGCCAGTCGGTATCCATGGACGGCCATGCTCTTGGTGTCAGCCACGCGAACGCCGAAGCTCATGCCTCGGCTGATATTACGCTCAACAACCCGAAGATCTCGGCCATCTCTGTGAATGAGAACCAGGGCAAGTTCATGGAGCAGGTCGAGATGTACTCCCGCCCCAAGATCACCAAATCGCGCGTCAAGCCGTCTAAGAAGCACGAGTGCCCCACTTGCAACAAGCAGTTCCGTGGTCGATCGGAATTGCAGAACCACATCCGTACGCACACGGGCGAGAAGCCCCTGAAATGCTCGTACGCGGGCTGCACCAAGCGATACGCACACAGCTCCAACCTGCGTGCTCACGAGCGAACGCACGCTGGCGTAAAGCCGTACGCGTGCCACTACGACGGCTGTGGTAAGAGCTTTGCTCATTCAGTCTCGCTCAAGGAACACATCTGGATGCACGCCGGCTTCCAGCCGTATGTCTGCCCGTACGAAGGTTGCGAGAAGAAGTTCACGCAGGTGTCCAACTTTGCACGGCACAAGAAAACCCACGAGAAGGAGGAGCGCAGCGAGAACGACGAGCAGTCTGTGGAAAGTGACAACTAAGTACGAACCAACCAAACCAGTTATATGAACCCACTTCCATCTTGGTTGTTCCCATTGAGCTTTCCCTCTTTAAAGCGATCGCCAATCAAGCGAAATGCTGTTAAGACGGCGGCGGCTGCAGGTCGGGCGTCTGGGGACAGCATCGCGGAGCCACAGCGGCCACCGCAGCGTCGTGGATGTGGACACTGTGCGCAAGAGTGCTCTTGCAGCCCAGCACATGCGAGATCTCATGGAGAGCGACGGGGGGAGCCGTCGCGTGCTGGCATTCTCGGCGCGTGGGCCGCACCAGTCGTTTCTGCAGCAAACGATGGACGCAGGCCTGGCCTTTTATGAATTGGAGCGACGAGGGCACTCGCTCATGAGTGTCCACGACTGGTGTCAGCAAGTGCTGATAGAGACCGGCCACGAACAGGTAACGACCAAATCCCTCAAGTTGGACTGCCACGTGAACTTGACTAATTAGCTGCTGTTGGTTTACTTAGCGCGTCGTTGGATTCGGAAAGCTCGTGGCTTTGCTTCTCATGCACACAAAAGACATCCCGCTTGAGCGTCTACACCGCGTGACGTCGTCCATGCAAATGCGCAAGATCGCGATGGATCTCGTCCGGTATTTCCAGTTGCTAGAGACACAAGGCGTCACCCCTGCGGCCTTCGCAGCGTTTGCTAACAGCAGCGGCGGTGACTCACTGGAGCTGCAGATGCAGCGTGTTGCGCATATGGAACTGGCAAACGCATATCGCGTGTACCAAGAGCTGTTGACCAAGTGTAGCGTCACGTCCTGGGACGGCCTCGTGCTGGAGATGCTGACCAAGGTCAACCAGCCCTCGTTGCCGGACACCACCGAGTTCTTGAACGTCGTTATACGAGGCTTTACGGATTTAGTTGCAGACGATCTCCAGGCCATGACTCCGGCGATGGTGAAGCTGCTGGCGCATTTAAGTGGAAGTCCGCTGATCCAGTCCAGTGCGAGCTTCAGTCACGTGCTTCAACCCACGGACGAGTGCCCGCGAACGCAGTTCCTAGAGCACATGCTAGACAAGCACTACAGTATCACGACGAGTAAAAGCGTGGTCGATGATGTTAAGGAAGAAATGCTTAAGGGTCCAGCTCTTGAAATTCGTCGAACTGCCCTCAAAATTCTGGACAGGTCCAAGAATGATTCGATACCCACCTCACCGGCAATTACATGCGTCGAGTTCTCCACTGTGACAGATGAAGAGCAATTTGTCGTCCAAGAAATTTCAGATCGACTGAAGTCTCACCCGTCACCCCAAGAGATAGCTGTGCTCTGTGCTACGTACGCTGATGCAGAGCGAATGACACAGTGTCTGCGCGGCCAGAATATCCCCGTGAGCAATCGCTCTTATGGTTTCGCTACTAAAAGTGGAAATCATCTATTTGACGAGGTACGCTACGCCTGCATGTATTATGTTTATTGTTTGTTGGATATCTAATGTGATTTTTTTCGTAGCCCGGTGTGAATACTATTGTCTCCTTACTGGTTGCACTTTGCTTTCCAAGCGATTCGGCGCATTTTTACAACGTGCTTCGCTCTGACTCGTTCGACTTCCCGCCACTACTGCTATCAAATATCATGGAGCGTGAACACCGAACGCATGCAAGTCTCTTTGAGGTGCTTGAAACGTTTGTCGAGCATAACCAGAATGGCATAGAAGCAAATCATGCGGATGTTCAAAAGGCCACCAAGTTCGTAGAATTAATGAAGCGTCTGAGATCGGAGTGTCATCAAAGTACATCACAAGAGATTGTTCAAGTGTTTTTGGAAGAAACAGGTAAGAGCGAAATACCTATTTCGTTAAATTGTGGACCTAAAGACTGAGTTTTTATGCTGTGTTGCTCTTTAGGACGGCTGGCAATGCTGCTAAATCCATCAACTCCAGAGCTCGAAAAGGAAGCTGTGGCTGTCGCTGATTTTCTGCGTGAACTCGAGATCACTCAACGAGTTACACAGAGTCCGCATATCCCCTTTGTTGTGCCTTATCTGCTGCAATTGCGAGAAACCCATGTGCATGCCCGCACAATGGAAGCATCGTCGACTGACGACGTGGCTGATGCGAATGATGCTGTTGGCGTGCGCGTACTCCCACTCGTGCCTGATTCGCTACATTCGCTGAGTGTTGCATGTTTGTTCATGGTTTCCATGCGGGATAGCCAATTTCCAGGTCGTCTGAAACGGCATACGCTCCCTCTTCCGTATTCAATTCTGCATGCGCCTCACCCAGTTCAAACGCGTGAGGAGCACCTGCAAAATTGTGAACGTTTGGGCTTCCAGGCTCTCACGTGTGCACGTGAACAAGTCATGATTTCCTACACAAAGTTCTCTTCTCAAGGTAAATCGTCGAGGCAAGAGAAACCTAGTCGAATCTTCGCATCTATTTGGCAAACTCATGATCCTAAAGGAGGCAACGCTGGTTGCCGTGAGGACTCGAGTCTCCCAAAGTTCCTGAGTGAAACTCCAGTGATATCGGATCCGATCATTCCTTACGACCCGAAGCATCTTTCGTACTCGCAGATAACGGAGTACCAGCGATGCCCGCAGAGATATTTTTTGAGCCGCGTTATGAAACTTTCAAGCGAGGCATCCACGGCAATGATCTACGGTCGTGCTCTCCATGAAGCTATCGCCTGCTTTGCTGGTGCACTTCTGGAAAAACAAAATGGGAAATTGGACATGAAGATAGCCGAACAAAACGCTCATGCTGTCCTGCTAAATGCTTTGACAAACGATGGACAATTTCGCTCGGAAGAACACCGAGATGCGGTATTAAATCAAAGCCGGCTGGCTCTAGACGCGTTCATGCGTTCACAACAGGATGCTGAAGTGCTTCATGTAGAGCACTCCTTCCAGTGCGAAGTCCCGGAAGCTAATGTGATGCTGCGAGGAATCTGGGATCGTATTGACCAAGGCCCCATTGGTCCGGTAATTCAAGAGTTCAAATCCAATCTCGGCGGAGCCAAGCGGGATGTACGCAAGGCCGCGGCTGAGAGCCTTCAGCTCAAGCTCTACATGTACGCCTACGAGCGCGTGTTTGGGAGAGCTCCGCATGGCGCCACACTCCAGATAATAGGTGAACACGACAAATCGTCGAAGCAAAGCGATGGCTTTGTGCCTTATACGCCAACTATTGCACAGGAGGTGGTAAGCACAATCCAAGAGGTCGCCACGGCTATGCGCAATGGAAAGTTCAAGCCCACGCCTAGCTACATGGAGTGCATGTTCTGCCCATTTGCTACATCGGCCTGTCGTGCTGGCAAAGACGTCACTTTGAAAGCTGAAAATGCGCTAGAATAACAGGTTAACGAATAAAAGCGCTCTCAAAATGGCGGTGGCCGTTGCTCTGGGTTAAATAGTGGAGACCAGGAGTTAAATCGCGATCGTTCCGGTCAACATGTCATCCTGCACTACTGCTACTGCTTCCTCTGGGCCCGAGCTGTCGCTGACGCTGGACTCGCACTGTTTACGGGCGTCCTGTTCGCGTCTCGCCATCGTGCGCCACTCGGAGAGCAGCTGCTGAATGCGGCGCACGCTCAACGGCACATTGAACTCGCGTTTGATCTGCTCCGCGCTCATCTTGCCCAGCGACACAGCAGATGAAGCTCCACTGTCTTCGGACGCTTCAGTCTGGTCTGTCTTGGCCTCTTCCGCTGTCGCCTGCGGATGAAACAAAGCGCGATACAATCGCTGCTCCTCGTCGCCGCTGAGAGCGCGCTTGCGACCGCTGCGCTTGATCTGGCCGTACTGCGCAGGGCTCTTAAGGAACTTGAGCACCACAGACTTGCTCCGCTGAAGCTTCTTGGCGATCTCGCGTCCGCTGGCGCCCGCCGCGTGCAGCTTCCCGATCTCCGTGCGCTCCGAGGCGCTCAGCACCCGGCCCTTGGGCATGGCTGCTTGCTGTTCTGAGGGGGTCTGGTAGGGTACACCGTACCCACCAATTGGCGTAACCTAGGCGCATAACCCAATCGACAGTCATGATGCGCATCGCTCGCTTCGGACGCCGAGGGTTCGCGACGCTGCGCAGTTCGCCCGTGGCGGTCGCTGGCAGCGATGGCGTCAAGCTGCACGCATTTGTGCAGACGCCGGACGCTCAGCCGACCCAAGAGCAGGAACCCGTGCTCTTGCTTCCGTGCGCCTTTGGTACGTGTGCTTACTTGTCGCATTCAGTCGTGAATGGAGCTGGTCACGCCACTGCTTTGTTTGCATCAGGCTCTGTCACGGAAGACTTCCGCCATCAGCTATCGGCTCTGGGAGAGAAATACACGTTCGTGGGCGTTGATCCTCGTGGATATGGCAAATCCCGCCCCCCTGAGCGTGACTTCCCGACCAATTACTTTGAGCGTGATGCCCGTGATGTTGCGAAGGCCATGGAAGAACTCGGCTACGACAAGGTACAGTACTTAAAGCAAGGTGAGTGTAGGAGTGAGTGTGCTGTTAACTAAGGAATTTTGATCTTCGAACAGTTCTCGATCGTTGGCTGGAGCGCTGGTGCCAACGTAGGCGCTGTTCTTGCAGCAACCTTTCCAGAGCGCGTGTCGAGACTCGTGCTCATCAACGGCAACGTACGTGTTTTGATGTTCGCATTTACCATATCGTATGCAATATGAAAAGCCAATTGTGGATGAACGCAGGCGTTTGTTGGTGATGAAGACGTGGAGGCGTACGAGACGTATGAGGACATTTCTCGATGGCAGAAATCAGCCCGCGAACAAGGCGAAGCGGTCTATGGCGCGACCAATCTGCAGCAGCGGTGGTCAGGTGCGCAATGCATCGACGTTTCAGTTTGAAGTGAGAGTGCTTTGCTAACTCATGCTGGTGTGCATGTGTAGAAATGTTTGCCAAGCTGAAGAGCATCTACGAAGACGATGGAGATCTTTACTGTGGTTCGCTGCCACGTATCTCGTGCAAGACGCTCGTGATCGCTGGAGGAAAGGACAAGCTGGTGCAGCCTTTCCATGGCGAGTATCTTAGCGAGCGCATTCTTCACTCGCGCCTGCACTTCTTTCCGACCGGTCGTCACGACTTGCTCCATTCTGAGGCGGACGAGTTCAACGTCGTCCTTGACAACTTTCTGCAGGAGCCAGACGACAAGCTCACACAGAGTCGCGAGTTCGTGGCGCGACCCGTGGCGTAAGCTCCAAGATAGACGGTCTAGAAAGCATCGACATCACCGAAAGAAAATCACAGCAATGCAATGCGTTACTTCAATTACAACGATTCACGGGACAATTTTGCTTAACTTAGCTCGACGATCTAGACAGCCGACGAGAAGGACGACGAGGACGCGATACCCTGGCGCAGGTAGGTGGCTCCCAGGTGGTTGTGTGGATGTACGTCCAGTGGGTAAACCTCCGCTAAATGCTGCGGCGTGTGGTGGTGGTGTGCATGGTGCCCATGGTACTGCTGTGGATGGGCAAAGAACTCAAAGTCCATGTTGCCTGCTGGCTGTTGTGGCATAGCTTGAGGTGCCATTGGGTACTGCTCTCGCTTGATCCCGTGATGATCATCCTCTAGGATACCCTGCAGCAGATCCGTGAAGTTCTCTTCGTCGGTGAATGGTGTCGTGAGGTACTGCTCATAAGCTTGGTGATGGTTCGGTGCGCCACCCATGAACTCCACTTCCAATGGCGCGTAGGCCCCTGGAGGTCCCTGATAAGTCTTGGGAAATGCAGGCGAAAGTTGAGGTTGCTGCTGGCCCAGACCAAAAGAGAGATGCGCCCTCTCGCTGCGCGAAGCCGAATACGTGCGCGACGCAGGCGATTCCACATTGGATGTGTAAGTTGGCTGTTGCTCGGGCGTCTCGCTGCCGTCTAAAGACGATTTGTCGTCGCTCTCACAGCGCAGCCGGGCAAGGTCTTTCTCAGAGCCGCCCATGGACTTGAGTCGCAGTACGGCTTCGTCGTAGCGCATACCACCAAAGGCCTTGCTGACCTCCATGCGACGATTGTACTCCTGTTCCTCGACTGACTTCGCCAGATGCCACTGGTCGCTGCCGCAGCTGCAGTGCTTGCCTTCGGCTCCCTTGTAGCGTGCGCTGGCCACGTCGCTTACTGCACACTCGCAGCAGAGGAACATTTGCTTGGATCGGTAGGTGCCGAGCCAGTTAGACTTAAACCGAGGAAACCAGTTCTTGCGGTCGCGAGTCTTTTCGGGTCCATCGCCGGCGTTGTTTGATCGATATTTGGTTCCGGTCTGGTGAACGCTGTCACAGCCAGACCCGCCATTGTATCCGATATTCTGCTGTCGCCGAGTGGCGGCCAGTCTCACTCCT
This sequence comes from Elongisporangium anandrum, assembly GCA_023337935.1. Classification (NCBI taxonomy): domain Eukaryota; phylum Oomycota; class Peronosporomycetes; order Pythiales; family Pythiaceae; genus Elongisporangium; species Elongisporangium anandrum. The sequence goes on along the minus strand of JAADXR010000186.1, from coordinate 27,392 downwards.
CCAGCGTCCATGTAGACGGTCTTCGAGTTCTGTTCTTGCCGGCTCTGCTTGGCCTGATCCACGTCGTTCTCGGTCTCTACTTGCGGCGTCGCTCGCACAATGGCGAAGAAGCGCCAGATGAGCTGGTGCATGTCCTCCTGGCGAGGCAAGGTTTCAGTAGTCGGCAGCGCGCGCGGGCGCTTGGCGGATGACTTGACACGCATCGTGTTGCGTAATGAGCAGCCTTGGAGCGTAGCAGCCTGCATCTCGGGGCGAGAAGGGATCGGACGGCGTGCAGGTCTGAAGATGGGAGGGATCCGATCGAGAAGCGGCCTGTCGCGTCACACCCTTCGGTTTTTCTCTGGTCTTTGTGCTCGCGCGTCAAAGACAAAGTGACTTGAAGCATGAAAGAGATCGGCCGACCGACTTGTCCCTCGTCCCTTCCTCGCTCCTCCCTCTCGGTCTCTCTTCGAAGAGAACCAGAACGAAGTGGCTCTCCTCGTCGTCCCACTCTGCTCTGCGTGTGGTTTATCAGACGCGAGCCAGTCCGAGGTCTGCATGACAACTTGGGCGAGACCGGTCTGCCCTGCTTGATGGATGGACAGCCCGAGACGATAGGGATCAGCTCCTCGGATGGGCCAGCATGTGGCCGATGCGCCAGTCCTGCATCTTGGGCCGCGACGCCAGGCGAAAGAAACAGGACGAGCAGCCAGAACCCGCAGACAGGCTCCCACTCCTGCATAGACCGGCCGACCCAGACTTTTGACATGCATGGCTGCGGCTACAGAGGTAATTAACACAGACGAGAGTGGCTACTTGCGTCATTTACCGTGATGGGGAGACGCTCCGCCATACAAAGTCCAAGTGAATTCGGGATCACTATCCAGGCGGTGCTTCGATCCTTGGAGCAGCAGCTGCTGGCTGCAGATTGGCAAGAAAGGGGCGGCCGTGACCTGAGCAGATGCACACGACCCCACGTCAGTCAAGGTCTTTCACAAGCGATCCGCTGGCGACCTGGATACTAACTCGGAGTGTCTGGATTAGCAGCGCCCTTTGACCAACGCAGCCACGTAGCAAGCCACCTGAGTACGGTCCAACACCAAAATATGCATTCGGATTATTACTTAGCTCCTTCTGCGTGGCCTCCACAAGTCCCCGCGCCCTCGGACTTCTGAGCCTTCAACTACGACGTGCGGTTGGTAGCCAATGCAGCTGAGTACTCTCGCGAATGCAACCTGGCCCAGTCTACCAGTCGCGTAGGCTCGCAATCCGTGATGAGCTGATAATCGTCGCACTGTTCTTCAGCCTCTGGGGCCCCAGCAGAGAGTTCCACAGCCGTCTCCAGGAATTGCTTTGTTTGCCCCACAGGCCAATAGGCCACGCGCCAAAACTCGTGATTGGGAGTCTCTTTTAGTGCATCGATACCCGAGAGATTGATTCGAGCGCCTCTGCGAGCTTGCGACTGGAGAACTTGCTCCATTTCAGCCATCGTGAGTTTCTCTGTGTACAGAGTGCGCGTCCGATTCCTGTGGACGGGGAAAGTGTAGGCAATAGCTGCCAGCGCCTTGACAGCGTCCGTCATTGCCATGAGATACAGAGGCGTAGTTGCGAGGGACCGATCCATCAAATGCCACGTCGTAGGAGGAGCTGGAGCAGCTGGTACTTCTGTTGCTGGCCGCTTTTCCTCCTGCTCCAGCTGCTCTTGGATGCTGGGATGGACAGACGGAGTCGGTTTTTCTTCCTCTTCCTCCGCGCATGGAGCAGAAGCAGCAGCAACAGCAGACGCACTGGCCGCTGAAGATCTTGTAGGAGACGCGGGAACGTCCGCCCCAAGCGCCAGAAAGTACTCCATAAAAAGAGGAAGTCGCACAATCACAAAGGATACGCCACTATTCGACAAAAGCCGCTCCATTTCACTCAGGCGGTGCACACTATCGTCCCACGCCAGATGAGCGTAAACAGAGCTGACGAGCACGATCCCCCACACCTCGGCGTCTTTTGCTGCCTCCACGATAGTCTTTAACATATCCACACACGTTTCGGATCCAAGACGAAGTGGTAACACAAAAACTATGACGTCCAGTTGCGTCAGCTGCTTCACTAGATCATGCACAGGAGACACCGGTGCATCCTTGACTTGGTAGTAATGCACCACCTTCTGATGTCGGCCAGTCGGCTCTGACTTGAGTGTGCAGAATGTGACCTTGCTTTGTTGTGCCGACTGCGTACCAATTGGCACAGTGGATTCGTCAGCGTCTGGGTTCAACTCGGCCGACGGTGACATCGCCTGGTGCGCCATAAAGGTTTCCATTTCCATGAACAAAGCATCACCAGCTCCAAGCACGAAAAGCTGCATCTGGCTTTGAGTCGTGCGCTTGAAGTGATCCCTATTTTCTTCCACCCAGCTTTGAGGAGACATCATGGACTGCTTCGTCAGTTGCCAGAAGTCGTTCGTGAATCGATACGGTGGTGGCTGTGTCGGTGACAACACCGGTGGCAGGACGCTCGGCTTGGATTCATTGGCTGGTTGAATCTGCTGATGGCCTGATGGATCCGTTGTCTGTTCGAGTGCGTACTTTAACTGCACCAGATTCTTCGCCACGTGCTCCGAGGTTCCCTTTTCGCGCAACAAGCGCAAAAGCTGCTTATCCGAGACCTCCCGGTATTTCATAGGCTTCTCCAGCGATGTGGAAAGCAAATTGGCCACGGTGTCTGGTGTCACGGTCGTTGTGCTGGTTGCCAGACAGTACGCAGATTCATACTTGCGACCACCCTGAGATAGAACCTCGCTAGCGGCTAGCGCCACATCATGCACGGCAATGCATGGCACAGGCGTCGAAGGCGCAAAGCATCCCGTCAGATAATTAGCGTACATAATCTCGTCTCGACAATACATGATAGTTTCCATCAGCAGTGGGACTCTCAATGTCACGCAATTATGGCCGAGACGATTTCGTGCGAACGTCTCCACGTCTTCTTCGTCTTGTGATTGCTCTGAGGCTGCTGGAGCTGGCGGTCGACCCCAGAAATCCGTGCTGGCCAATATGCTGCGAATGATCACAAGTCTGGGAACTTTTTCGATTGCGACTGCCTCGATCACGTGTCGTGCAAATCTTGTACCGTTGGGGGATAGTGCAGGTACCAAGAGCACCGCCTCAGCATTGCGGACTACACGCTGAATGGAGGCCAACTGTGAGAACTCGCACTTCATAACAAAGCAGTTGCTGCCAAGGTGCTTGATCCGTCGAGCCGCATTGTCCTTGGTATTTTCAACTGCAGCCACAATTGTAATGCCCGATTGGTTGGCAAGAGTCTCGATCGTTGTTTTCCCAAGACGACTTGTGGCTCCAAACACCACGATCACACGTGACTGGAGCAGCTTGCGTAGTTGGATCCCCATGTTTCTGCCAGCTTTTGATACTCGGCTCAATTGAAAAATGACTCAGGAGAGGCAAAGAAGCCATCTGCGACAAGAGCAGCCCCCCAACTGCCACATGCACTTCAGCAAGTAAGTGGAAGGGGCTCGGAATTATGATAGATCCAATTTAACGGGTTGCTTTTAACGAACGGTCGCGTTTTCTGCGGATCTTCATTTTCTCGCCAGCGTGTCTCGTCGCCCATGAGCGGGAAGAGTAATGACAAGTTCTACAAGGTCGTGGTCTTCGCGGAGGACATGACTGACACGATGTTAGAGAAAGTGATCGCCACTGCACGCGATGCCTTTCAGCTGCAAGTCACAGTACGTGCCCTGCGCTGTTGATCTTCAATACATAAATTGGTTTACGGACGATTGTTTCTGCATTAGTCAGGCAAGACGTTCTCCACTATTGCTGAGCTAGTGCGGCGCAACATGGAGAAGGAGTACGGGCGTGGGTGGAACTGCATCGTTGGATCGTCATTTGGCGCATACGTCACGCACGAGATCAAAACGTACGTTTATTTCAGCGTCGCTGCAGGAGTCTCTGTCCTTGTCTGGAAAACGTAGCCCAAACAGCCTGACTCATGCTACACAGAAAATATACATCAGCTTTCAAATCGCTTTCATTATTGATCTCGTAACGATACTAGACAAGCATCAATCGGTTGACAGTCTTACGCCAGCGTGTACGAAGAGGGCGGTGGGTGGTGTTTTTGTCCTCAACTGTTTCAACCTCGAGCACAGTGGGCGAGCTAATCACTTTACCACACATGGCGAGCTCGATAAGCATCTCTGTGGCTTCCATACGGTCCACCACTACCACATCGATCGTGTCACCAAACTCTTCGTCGTGCGGCATGTTCGCAAATTTAGCTGCCCAATTGGGTGGATCGTCATCGCTGCGGCTTTCGCTGTCACCGGCAGCTTGTACAACGACTCGGAGAACACGAAGACGTCGTAGTTCGTGGCACGCCCTCGTCAAAGCCCGAATGACATCAAAATTGTCCTGATCACTCTTCATCATCACGACCGCGACATCCACAGGCTTTGTTGTGCCCTTGAGCACTTCAAGCACTTTCGTCTCCAGAAGCGTTTTCATAGGAATTTTTGCTTCTTCTTGCAAGGTGAGGATAGGAGCAGAAGCCACTGGGGTTGATTCCTCTGGCTCGTATGTCTCGATCACGTGTGCGTGAACGCACCAGCCACAAGTTTCCATGCGCAATATCGCATTCGCGTTCATGCTATCATTGTCGCTAAGCACGGTAGCTGATAGCCCATCAACTTTACCCAGCTCTTGCTTTTTGGCGTCGTTTACAAGTTGCAGCACGTAGCGGAGCAGAGGGGGGCCGATCAGCTGGTTACAAATCACAACAGCGACGATCATGGTCGAGAAATAGCTGCCCCAGCCTGGATAAAGCAACTGGATTTGCTTGGCGAGGCCCAATGTCACACCTGCTTGTGTGATGTACGCCATCCATGAGACTTTGTTGTGATCACTTGGTTCACCAGCACAAGTGCCACCCAGAAAGCTGCCAAGCCCAATGGCTAATATGCGTGTGAAGCATAAAATGACTGAAAGCACGAGGGCTTGCACAAACATGTCGAGAGCTAGAGTCGCGCCTGTTATAGTGAAAAAGATGACATACACTATGTCAGCAAGCTTCTTCAGCATAATTTCCAGCTCCTCGGCTGTCTGTGAACTACTTGCGTTCCACATAACGGCACCAGCGACCATGCAGCACAAGAGGGGTTCCAAATACGGATGCACGATATGGCTCACGATAAAAACCATGAGTCCAGCCATCAATAGAAGCAACTGCTTTGCGATCTGCAATACAACTCGCAGAACGCTTTTACGCTTCACTCGGTGCGATCGAAAGGAAAGAATCACTGCTAATATCTTGCCTAGTAGTATACCAGCACCCATGGAACCACACAATTGGAGCATGAGCGTCACAAGATTTGTCGCGGACAGCGGTTGACCCGAGAGAAAACTTTCAGTAATCATGCTGTTGACATTGAATAGAAGAATGACCATGACATCGCACATGACAGTGACGGCAAAGATCAATGTCGTGAAATGGCCGCGCGCTCCAGTTTCTTCGATGACCGCGAGCGCAGATGATGGACTTCGTGCAATCATCATGCAGCCAGCCAGCAGTGCAATAGCGTACTTTTCGGTATCACTTGTGTTTTGAAGGAAGTCAATATCGCCTGCGAGCACAGCAACCGTAAGGGTGCCGACGATATACTCGATAATTGTGAGCGACAACGTCACGACCAAAATACTTTTAAGCATGGGCCGCATTTGCGTCCAGTGTAACTTGGTCCCTGCAGTAATTCCAATATACGCCAGTGAAAGCTCGTCAAATATACGCAAACGACGCAACTGTTCCAATGACAGAAAGTCCAACACGTACGGGCCCACAAGGATACCCGTAAGCAAGTAGCCAGTGATGCGGGGAAGTCCGACTTGTGGGCATACCTTGGAAATAGCATGCGAGGCCACAGCGACGAGAATCAATCGAAGCAGGAGCAGCTTATCTGGAAGATACTCCCACGAAAGCATAGCGCTTGTATCCAGCTCAACTGGTTTGAGCTCCAGAGCCAAAAGCGTATTCTTGTCTGTGTAGCGGTCGATCACTGCTTTATTTCCAGCTTGGTCTTGAATCACGCAATATATCGAAAGCTCACCAGCGCGCCAGTTGGCTTCACCTTTGCCTACAACGTATGTCAGGATGTACGCATTGTCGGCTGACTTTGTAAAACTGGAGGCAACCGATACATTATTCACGAGGCAAGATCGGTTGGACGCCACTGATAAATGCAGTTCCTCCTCCTGGAGCATTATCTGAGTGACAATGATAGATCCTTCGTGTGCTGGACGATCCGAAACAAACAGAAGCGCCGTTGATATCGCATTTGGAGCCTTTGCGTCTATTGTAAAACCAAGATCAATATCCTTTTGGAACTGGCCAGTCGTACCAACATCATTTCGGACAAGACAATCGAGCGGTAAAATGGCACGGTTGCTGCTATCATTGGAAATACTTGCATCGCCCGGTGCAACCGTGTATTGGGTCATATAAAGCCCATCGTCTTCAGTCTCGAGCAGCGTATGACCCTCGATGCCGTTGACTTTGCATGAGCCCGTGTATCCACTAACTCGATTTGTCGCACTAAGTGTGATTGAGATCACACTTCCAATGTGAGCCGGTTTATCTGTGGAAAATATCATGACTACGCTGTCGATTGCGGGCTTACTGCCGTCGATTTCCAAATCTTCGTGAATTATCTTGCCATCCTGCGTGAGCGAATTACCAGCACCATCTTGAAGCACACAACGGAACACTATCCCATCCACATCACTATCGTCAGTCTGGACGACGTACTTCATCTTCCCCTGAATGATACTGCTTGTTTGCTGGTTGTTGAGTGTGCAGTCACCCGTGATTGTTGAGAGTCGTTCTTCCACTTGCGAGCCATTCACCTCGAGCTGAAGATCAGCAGTCGCGCCAAGTCCCACGCCATCGTTGGTGACAAGAGAAATATCGGTGATTGCCCAGTCGGCTGGGAAGTAGACGAAGGGGGCCAGCGACACGTTTAGGACCACAGCTGGCAATGTACTTGTGGCAGTCAAAGTGCAATCCAAAGAAATTGCTTCACTATCGCTTGCCAACACACCAGCGATAGCCGAATCCGCAGTCGACGGAAATGACGCGTTAATTTGGAGAACAGCTGTGTCGTTGCCAGAAGAAATCACGCGACTGGAGAGGCTTCTCAGCTGAATCTGATCCTGCAGGAGGCAGCTGCCGGGGCGTTTGGTATTGATAGCACCTACTGATGCTGATGCTTGAACCAAGACAGAGATCTGTGTGGCGGGACCACATGCGGTCATCGCGGTGCCACCCAGGAGACACTGGGGCTTGATCGCCGCGGCGCAGGAATCGTAGACGAGCAGGGCGAACAGCACAAGCAGGAGCATGGTTGCTGGGGCTGGCTGGATGCGAATCAAGATGAAGAATGGGGGGAGACGATGAGACACACCTTGAAGAGCAACGTTACCAATGGGAGAAAATGCAGAATAGGGTAGAGCAGGGTAAAAATGTAAATAACAGGGTGAAAATTACCAGGATTTTGTCTAAATTTCACCTTGTTTTGATAAATAGAAGTTATAGAGCCCGAAATCAGTTTTACTTAACGTTAATCGCTTATAACAGCCGAATGGGCGTTGATGCATGGCGGGTGACCAAGCACTCCCATGGGCGCCGGCGCGACTTGCGCCATCCCTCAGCGCCAATAGCATCAGTCCTGTTACCAGACCTAGTGCCATACTCTTGGATGAAATGTTAGTCGCTTTTTGAGCACACAACAAAAGATCTGGCTGGATATACTAACGTGTATGTGTTGTCACAGTGATGCTTTAACAAAAGCACTGGAGCATGTCGACTCAATGCGAAATGGATTACTTATTAAAGCAGCCATGTCACCTCTTCACAGTCCACGGCTTGACCCAATCCAGAGCAAGTCTAGCAAACTCAGTACTTTCGTGGTAATGGCATGCAAAAAGGTGAAAGTGTTATTGTATTTGGTTTGCTGATGCGCTGCGTCGCTCGTCGATACGTAGAATGCATATGGTATTGTCCTATGCGAGTGCGGAGACGAGATACACGCAACTGAACGAAAGAGGCACCTCCAAGATGAATGCCCCTGCCGACTTATTCGTTGCTCTCGTCCTGGGTGTAGGCGAACCTTCGTGGCACACCACCAGCAACAGCACAACGACTACGAGTGCCCCTTTTCGCGGAGATCCAAGCAATTACTTCAAGATCGACAAGACGGGGACACACTCATCGTTTGTGATCTGTGCTTGGACACACGTCTTGTTATTCCGAAGCGAGCACTTCAACGGCATCAGCAATTCATGTGTGTAAAACGGCTTGTGAAATGCCACTTTGCTGAATGGGGCTGCGAAGATCGGTTCCCAGAGGAAATGCGCGAAATGCACGAATCCAAGAATTGCATCGTTGCGCGTCGCCGTGCAGACGTTGCAGCAGAGGCAGCTTTTGTGAACGAAGAAACGGTGTGCGATTGGTGCCAGCAAACGGTGAAGAAGAGGCATTTACTAGATCACCAAGAAGAAGAATGCTTGAGCCGTGAACGGCCATGCCCGAACGCATCAAATGGTTGCAAGGAATGGGTGCCCGTCGGCCAATTTGATCATCATATTCGGACGGTGTGCAGTGTCACATTAGAGCGCAATGCCCTTGCGGCGAGAGCTCGCGAGAAAAACACACCTATTGTTTGTACTGAGTGTGGTGAGACCGTCAAATTGCGTCGTCTGGAGCGCCACTATCGAGAAGAATGTATCAGCCGTGTCGTACCGTGCAAAAATGCAGGACACGGGTGCAAAGCGCAGCTTCGCTGGCGCGATCGTCATCTTCACGAAGATTTCATGGCACTTTCCAGAGAGCGCAGTGTGCTCCAGTTCACTACCGGTGGAGGCGGATACATTGCGGTGCATAGAGAATTCAACAATCCTGGATCGCCCATGGCTGGAACAGACCTTGCACCACCTTGGACAGCCGAATTTTTTTTGTGGATGGTTGATGCACAAGAGGAAATCCTGTCGTTGCTTAAACAAAGTATGGGACATCTTGAGATTGTAGCTGTCCACACGCGCGAGCTTGCACGCTGGCAAGAGAAGTCCTCTGCCTGCAAAAAGAAGCTGAAGGAGCTCAAACAATTGCGTTCCAGTAAACGAAAAGACACGGCTGGGGATCTATCAACTGCTGCGAAGGAGCTTGCAGACGCATTCAATGACGCAGAAAGCGGCATCATGGCAACCCAGCAAGCGATCTCACTTTCGCGAGGGTGGATCCAGATTTTGGTCACGGAAGCGTTGCGCATCTACCATCATGACATTGAGGCTGATCAAAGAGAGCTACTTCAAAAGAAGATCACAGACCAATCAAATCAAGTGTTAGAGCGAAACGCATTTCTTTCGGAGCTTATTTCAGATGAACAAGTCGCCGTTCTTGGTGACCTCGAACTGTGGGCACAGCAAATCAACTCTGGATCGCAACCTACTGTTCCTTCTATCGAGCGACAGCAACAAATCGCGGAGCAGCACAAGTTGCTCAAGAAACGAGCAGATATCCAAGCATCGGTGTCTGAATTGGAGCCCAATGGTGCCGACAGTGACCGCCTAAGAAGACGATATGATCGGGAGCTGGCCAAGATAGAAGCTAAACTGTCACTGGTATCAGAAAGCACGTCAACACAACTGCTAGAACGACGCGGACGGCATATAATTGCAGCATCACATGGGAATGCCATTTCTTTAGTTGCTGGTAACCGTGGTGAAATCTCTATATATCGAGCCCATGGCACCAAAACCGCACGAGAGGTGAACTTTCAGGTGCATTTGGAACGTAATCGATGGCACCATGTGGTATTTTGCGCCAGCAAGAAAGAGCTAAGTTTGATACTGAACGGCACCTTAAAGACTGTCAAGCGCGGAGTCTTTAATTTGCCATGCCAGACAATTGGCGTGCCTGGAGATGATGGTGAATCCTTCCAAGGGTATATTCAAGAGATTCGATATTGGAAGACTTGCCGTACTCTAAAAGAAATTCAAATGCGAGCAAATACGGTCCTGGATGTGGCAATATGCAAGCAGAACGAACAACTTTTGGCATACTGGACGTTTGAGGAAGGTATGGGAGATCTCGTAGACGATATGTCGCTATCTCTTCCACGGTCACCCTGCTTCAAAACGCAATGGGTGTTGTATAACACTGTAGCCATACGAAGACGTTTTGGTATCCCACCGACACCGTCGTTGAGGGACCAGACATCATGCATCATTAATCAAAGGTTGAAACTGCTCGCGCAACGAGCAAGGGATAGAGATATGGACACGGCATTCTGTCGTCAGCACTGCGGTACCACGATCGCGATTCGTGCGCTGGATACGCATCATCGAGCGGAATGCCCAAACCGGATCGTCGTCTGCTCGGAGTTTGGCTGCGAGAGCACATTTCGGTTTGTGGATCGTGCGAAACATTTGACTGAGGGTTGTGAACGCTCAAGGTATAGAGAGCAACTGGTGAAATCATACTATGAGAAAGAAGTCCTGGACACATGTATTCTCAATTGTGGAGAAGTGCTGAAACGAAGGCTCTTTGAGCAACATTATCATGACGAATGTCCAAACAGACTCATTACTTGCCCCAGAGAAGATTGTCAAGAAACCATAGTGGCTAAGACGATTCACAGCCACCTAGAAAAGGACTGCAAAAGCCCATCGTTAGCGCGCGAACTGCAGCTTGCCGACAATTCTAGAAAGCGTCGATTAAAAGTGAGATCTAACAGTGGAAGCAACAAACTCGTTGGGCTTCCGCCAACTCGATAAAATAAAAACCAGCAAAGAATTGTCCTCAATCCAGCAATGGAAAAGGCCGTGTTGTTACTGTGTTAAGTACCAAGACGAAGCATTGAACACACTTAAGCGACGAGGGTCGAGGCCGTAGCGGACTCGTACTTCCAGTTGGGCGAAAGCTTGCGGTTCATACGGTAGTAACGAGCGAGACGGTGGATACGCGACTCAATCAGAATCAGACGGAACTTGGAGTCCTTGTCCTGACGGTTGCGCTCAAGGTGCTTGCGGACAGCCACAGCCTTCTTGATGAGCATGTACAGATCTTCCGGGAGCTCAGGGGCGAGGCCTGAGATCGTAGTAGATCAAAAACCCGCGTATTCCCACGTCAAGCAGAGAGACAGAAGTCATCATCCGAGCGTCAGGCAATACCGAGCCGAGGGAATGATCGAAGCGTACGCAAAATCACAGTAGAACGTAAGCGGAACGGAACCAGACAAACAAGATACACAGACACCAATGCTAACGAATGTATGCGTACCGTTCTTCTTGAGCAGACGGAGAACCTTGCTACCGGTGACGCTCTTGACCTGGGCAATGCCGTGCGAGTCACGGAGGATGACACCGATCTGCGAGGGGGTCAGACCCTTCTTGGCGAACTTGCAGATGTGGTCCTCGACGTCCTCGGAGGTGACCTTGAGCCACGAAGGAGGCGTGCGCTTGTACGGACGCGCCGACTTGGACATACCCTTACCACGACTGTGCATGCGACCCATGGTGAACTAGTGTTTTGTCTTGTTGCTGGAGAGAGTTCAAAGACGAATGGCGGCTCATGCAGTCGCAGCGGCCCATGGCGCTCGTGCCAGCCAGCCAATCAACGCAAACCCAGCCCACAAGTATGACAGACCCACCCGTTAGAAAAAAAACCCGTTTTTGTATGTACTAACTATTTCGATTTAAGTACGATTCAAGCTGGTGGTCATTTGGGGATCATGGCCGATGAAGACATCGCGTTCCGGTCCAGTGCCTTCGATGTAGTGAGTTCGTGGCTCTCAGGAGGATCTTCTACAGCAGACAACAGTAGCAGCAATAAGAATGAAGACAGTGGCAGCGAATCTATGCGCACTCACAAAGCGCCAGTTCTGCTGTACCATCCAAACGCAGCGTCAGCAGCAAGTAGCAGTAGCAAGCAGCCTATCCTGAGTAAGGAAGAGCAGGAGATGAAGAAGAAACTCCTGCGCAAGACAGGAACAATGCGAGTGCGGTTAGAAGAGGAAAACGAACTTTCGAACGAAGTGCAGCAAGACGAGGACGAGGAAGAAGAGGAACTGGTGCGCTACAAGCAAAAGTCGGCGATAGCTGCAAGCACCAGTTCTGTTGCGGTGACAGATCGATCAAAGAAGCGAAAGAACAATGCTCAGGATGATCTGTTGGCCAGTCTGAGAGACGAAGCGGAGCGCAAGAAGGCCAAAAACGCCAAAGCCAAGCAGCGCATGCAGCGCAAGAAGGCAGAAAAGCTAGCTCTCGCTGCGAAGTAATTGGCGGCTGATAAATTGTGAGAACACGCTGTAAGCGTGACTCACGAATACATTATTATTATTGTAGACGCTACGCATTGCTGCTATAAAGAAGCTTCTGGTTTGCCTTACCAAAACATGCTACCGCTAGCTGGCACTGTAGCCTTGTTGCGCGAGTAGCGCATGTACTTTTGGTCGTTGAGTTTGTCACCTTGCGTCTTGTCCAAACCGATTGCTGACGGCAGTGTCAATACCTTACCACCCGCAGCCAGAAGCGCACCTGTTGTACGTGATGGCAGCTGCTGGATGGTTGACACGTTCTTATGATCCCCCGTGCTGTGGGCAATGCTACCTCCTGATGGCGACTTTGCCAAAGGTAGTTCTGTCTTGGACGCTGCCTTCGATACGAGCGCAGCTGATGGCGTCAGTTGCCACATTTTGGGTTCGATGGTTTCCATGAATTGCTGCTGGGGTCCAATGATACTGCCTGGGCGGCACAGGCGCAACCAGCCGATGAGTTCATGAGCTGAGAAGCGATGGTGCTTCATCATATACGCGCCGATGCACGTGCCTGTCCGGCCCAATCCAGCCTTGCAATGTACGGCCACGGCACCCGATGTCTTTTCACAAGCTTCGATGAACTTGTGCAGAACAGCCATGGGCGCATTCGTGCCATCAGGATAAATCAAGTCCAAGTGGTCGATGCCGGCCGAGAGGAACTTCTTCTCGTCGTATTGCTTCTCGTTGAGTCGCACCACAAGGGTGACGTTTTTCTTCTTGAAGTACGGAATGTAGTGTTCCGGGGTAAGCATGACGTGTCCCTGTGGCGTGCGACTGTAGTGGTTGTGTGGCCCAGCAAAAGCGATGAACTTGGGCGAAACCCAGGTGAGGTCGCCGTTCTCCACACGCTCGAAGTGCTGGTACTCGTTCAGATCGAAGGTTTTCGTCGAGATGTAGTTGCTCTGCAGTGCGCGCTCGAGTCCCTTGAGACAGTCGAGTATCGTCAGGTTGAAAGTACATACTGAGGGTGTGGCATCATGGAACGGGGGAAAGCGCATGCGCTCAAAAGGCTCAAAAGCGCGCGCCGCGCTCATGTTTTGGAAGAGCATAGCCCAACATCCAAGGATACAAACGGCATTGGCGCGTTGCTGACCTTGCGGGGACGAGTAGAAATAGATCTTCTCGCCTGTCTTGGCCGCATTCGCAAGCTTTTTGTTGAGCTGCTCGGAGAACACAAAAGTGTGCCCGAGGTTTAGTGGGCCGAAATCGAGGTAAAAGTTCCAGTAGACGAGCTCGTCGTCGATGGAGAAAAAATGCGCATTTGCCATGTGGGGCGGCGACTTCTTGAGCGGCACGTAGTACAGACGTCCGGGAAGAAACTCGATAGCGTCTTCCAGACCCGCCACGGAGCTCAATGCCGAAGTAGTGGCCATGCTGCTCGATTACTTGGTTGTTGGATGGCGGGCGGGCTCTCACGAACTGGAGCGGACGCTGAGAACGGCGCTTGGAAGTGGACTGACTGGCTGTGCTGCTAAAGCTTCGGCTTTGTTGCGGCTGCTGCTTGAGGCGGCTGGTGCTGCGGCTGGTGAATTCAAAGATGAGTGTGACTGGGCGGCCGTCGCACCCAACGTCTTCGGGAGACTGGGCCCCAGGAGACGTTGCATGGCTCTCGAGTAGTGAGAAAATATAATCTTATGCCGCCCCAGGAATCTGGGCTGAGTCACCGCATCTGTACCTACCGCACCGGTACTCCAGGTCACCGTGTTTTTATTTAGCTCAGCTCAGAGTTGAGCATTTCGCGCTAGCGATTTGCACTTCGACACCTGTAAGAGCTGTATCAGCAGATAGGGCGCTTACATAAAGCTATCCAGATACATTCACGATACAGTGACATGATGATCGCTGCGTTTGCGTATGTACCCAGACGTGACTTGGGTGCAAGCGAGGTCAAGTGGTTGGAGCCCCTCATGTTGCAACTCTGGTAAAACGGAGCTTCCAGCCCATCCGCCCGGATGGGCAACAACTTGTTAAAAACCTCGAAATAAAAATTGAAAGTGTAAAAACCTCAGCATTTGCCAACGCGGGAATCGCAAACACGAGAAGCGCGCAAAGCGACCATGGTGGGTGAACGCACGAAGCACGAGGGGAGTGCACGCTGGCCGAGCGACTGACATTCGTGTGGTCGAATTCTGTAGGGAGACGCACGCGCGGTGTTGCTGACCCTCATTGAGGAGAATCTTCTGTCTCCAGGTAAGTTCTGCACGCTCCTTTAGTCCACTGGCTGCTGGCCAACGCTCACGCACTTCTACTAGGCGCCAAGAAGCTTTACGTGTCATACTACCGTAAGCGCGTGTACGCAGATCTACTGGTCGATGGATCCATTCGTTTTAAGGATGTTGTGTACACATCGCCTGTGCCTTGTGCCTTGCAGATGAAGCGCACACTGAATCCATGTACGTTCTGTTTTTTTTTGCCACGTCTTGACTTACCTGCATTATCGTTCTGATCGGTTCCTTCTACATTGCAGCGCTCAAGACTGACGCTGGCTGGTCGTCCATGTTCTCGGCTGCGTCGGGCGAGAGTCTTAAGGACATCAAGGATCGACTCAATATCCGCAAGCGTGGTCCGAACTCGCGCACGTTGAGTAAAGATAAAAAAGTTGCTGTTGCGGCGGCTTCAACTGCACCTGCAACTACTGCCTCTTCGACAACGTCAAAGGACCGGCTGGTGTCTGCCGCTGTTGAGATCTCACGCCTTGCGGTCATTTTGGTATGGGAGATGATTGACAACGCAGTTTTTGGTTCGTAATCACTGACACTGCTTCTTTCTGTTAAATAGCACTGTCCTGTGTGCCAAAAGGATGCCACAAGTGACTATGTGGTTTGTAGCGCCTGCCAAAGCAAGACACACTTGAAGTGTGCCCTCCCGCCGTTGGAAAATGTATGTACTTTTGCGTGCCTACAAAATTGAAATCGTGCAAAGTTGACCATTTTCGTGCTGCACGTATCTACGTAGACCCCTTTGACTCCTTGGTTCTGTGAAAAATGCGTCGCCAGCCAAGCAACTCGCATCCTAGAATTTCTTCAACAAACAAAACGCGTGCTTGCAGATTCGATTGATGCCCAGAAGAATGCGATAACTGATGGGAATTCTGGCGAGACGGTAGACGAAGAAGAGCAATCTTCCGATAACGCAAATTCTGCGTCAACCGAGGATCCCAGTTCGAATGATTTTGGAAGCGCTTCTGTGGAGGAGCTTCCACCTTCGCATACCGGGAATGACGATGACAACATCGCCGAGTCTGACGGGAAAGAAACCGATGGGGATAATGCTGTACAAAAATCAGTAGAAATTGACTCCGCCGAAGATGGCAGTCATGAAAAAGAGCTCGTGGAAGGTGCTGCGGAAAAATATGACCCAAGCGACATTGCTGATGCCACTGCCACATCCGGTGCGGAGACGAAACAAACAAAGGAAGATGAGACAACCGATTTACGCCCTGTGTTGTCGGTAAGGCTTGACTCCAGTCATTCACTCCTAATGATTTTTGAACTGACCGTTATTTTTTGTGCCGCAGTCGGAAGAGAAATTTTGCACCCTCGTTGATGCGTTGATTGCAGAAGTTTCTGATCGCCACGAACGGGTGGTACGTTCATGTCCAGGTTTCTCGTTAAATTGTGAAAACATAAGACTTATCTGATGAGTATGTTTGCAGGAACTGATCGCGAATAGTACAGGTGCTACCTTGGTACACTTGGCTAAAACGCAGCTCGTGCAATTAGTGGAAAATGGAAAACGCGATATCGTGGAAGTGACACGCGCGAAGGAGGAAGGGGATAACATAATGTGGCCCCCCGCTCCTATTCCTACTCCCACGGCAGGATCGTCCGAGGTGGATGCTCTAATCAAGATTTTCGACTTACGACATCAAATCGTTGCCTCGCAAGCGCAGTTTGAGCGTACCACCAACGCTCTTGCCAAACACACGGAAAAACGCGTTCGTGCAGCTGAAACTGAATTGATGCAGATAGAGGAGTCCCGAGTGACCGAAGCGTCTGCTGTGAACAAAATCGTGGACTTAATTGCGCATTACACCAATGATCTGAACAAGTGCCAACAGAAAATTCATCTGGATCAACTATTGCTTCAAAGCATGCTACACCGGCGAAATTTCATCCGGACTAGTACCATGAACGATGCCTTTGTGCCTGGATATCGCCTTGTCACCAAGCAAATGTCGACCAGCAGCGACCAGCTGCTGCGTACAATCTTACTGGATAAGTTATTGTCGATAGCTCGTTCTGTGAATGAGTGGGCAAAAATGGAAATTCACTTTGAAACCACGGCAGCTGGTCTAAAGGAATCGCTTGCTTCGATTGGAACGAAGCGCACGTATGATCAAGCCAATGGCGCTACAACCCCGTCTGCTTTACCTTTGTTTGGCAAGGTAAAAATCCCTCCGTCGCGTCGCTTGATTGAGCGTCAACTCCAGAATTACGAAGTGAATTTGAAGGCAATTCGTTCGAAGCGAGCTGGTATGAAGAAAATATTAGGCGGTATGCTTAAGATTGTGAAGGAAGAACACTTGAGTGCTGAAATTATCGAGACGACCGAACTTTTGTTTCAAAAGTGCGGTAGCTTAAAGGAGGCATCAGCTCAGGATAAAACGGAAGAGGGCGAGAATTCTGAAGCTGAGGATGAAGACATGATTGACGAAGATGATGATGTGAAGATAGATGTCGTGGAAAGGCAGCAGGTGATGAATGCTGAACCACCAACAAAGAAGGCGCGTGCCGACGAGCAATTTGAAGCTTCTGACAATGTGGGTATCCAGCAAAACGGGGATGTCTGTGTCAACAATGTTACAGAGACATCACAACAGAGCCCCAACAAAGATGGTACAGTCATTCTTGGCATCAGTCCGGCGAGTGCAAGCCTAATCGAGTCAAGCGCGACTAACACCAACGAAGTCAAAGACACCCATGGGTCTATACAAAACACGGTCAAGCTGGAGCGCATAGAGAGCGCTAAATCCAGTTCCAGCAACGTGTATTCGATGGCAGTGGGTTCCCAATCAACTTCAACAACGACTGCCGTACAACACGAGCATCATATCGCGATGACAACAGGAACGGTGCAGCCGAAACGAGTTGATAGCCTACAGGAATTGCCTCAAGTATCCGGAATCAATGCCTATAATCGATTGGGCGAAATGACTCGCAACGACCAGTCATCTCCCGTTAGTGTTTCAGTGGCCGGACACCAGCAGCTGCAAATGAAAGTCACGCATAAACCAGACCAGGCGTTCATTCCAGAGTCGCATGGAAACCAAATCCAGCAAAAGCAACAAGATTCTGCAGACAAATATTCGATAGCATCAACTTTGCAACGCAACCAGCAAACGGAGCAGAGACGACAGCAACAAGAGCAAGAGCAGCAGGCCTTTTTGGACCAAGCACTTGAAGTGTTGAAGCAGCAACCTCATCAGCGGAAACAAACTACACATATTCCAACACAAAAAACACCACAACAAGCAATCCCGCATCAGCAGCAGCAGCCGACCATCTCCCTACTACATCAGCAGCAACAACAGACATCTCACCAGCAACTTCATCCCTCCCAGCCATTTCAGCGAATGCCTCAATCGCATAGTGGATCTCGAAAGGAGCCTAGTCAACAGTCCACCACTCCTCAACAAACCCAAGCATCCCCGCAGCTACCAAGCCAATTACATCCAGCGCATCATGCAGCCGCGAACTCGCATCATCAGTTACTTTCCCACCCGCACCAACAGTTGCCTTCGCACCACCAGGTTCCACTTCATCTCCAGGCCCAGCAGCAGCAACAGCAGCAGCAGCAACAACAACAGCAGCAAACCATGCAGCAGCAGCAGCATTCTGGCCAGCCTTCAAGACAGATTCAGCATCCGTTATACGGAGATGTACAAAAACCCATGGGGATGCCGTCGGGTTTGAGCGGAAATCAGGATCTGTACGTCGACCATGCGCAGCAATCCCACATGAGCATGGATTTGCATCAACAGCATCAACATCTTCACCATCCATCGCATCTAAGTGCAAGTGATGTGATGCGACAGCATCATGACCTTACGGGGGGCAATGGTGCTGCGGGAGCTTCGATCAACTCACATTTTGTGAGTTCAACTGTCGGTGGATCCCTGTCAAGCTCGAATTCGCTGCGAACACCAACTTTTCTGTCGTCGAATGAGCCTCGCGGAACCCAGCAGAGAAATTTTTACGGCGAAGATACGCAGCAGCAACAACAGCAGCACAGTCATGGCCATTCTGTGCTTCATTCCCACGACGTTTTTGGATCCCATAGCATCCAGGGACACCACCCTCATCACCAGCAGTCGCAACAGCAGCAGCATCATCACCAGTTGTACTCCACTGATCTTAGTCAACAACAGCACTCTCGCTCAGTTGTGGGCCAAGATTACCATCTGATGGGACGTCATTTCCGAGATCCAAACGCGAACCAGATGAGTCACCCAGGAATGGATCCATCCGGGTCTGACAATGTGGATATGAGCGAGTGGAACTAAGTCGATCATACCGAATGCATGTAGAAAGAACCAGAAAAGCCAATCTTTTGTATATAAATGTGCTTGTTGATTTTTGTTATGGTTTTCTGTTTTAGTTTATACATGACGATATTACCTAAGCAGAAGCTCAGAATCCAGAGCGCGCACCGGGAAACATAAATTACATAGGCCACCAACTTCTATACCGTAGCCGACCGCGCCAACACCGCCATTCGCTGGTGCAACCGGGTCTCTAATCGCCTTTGAGTGGTGATGGCTTGTTCTTGATCGCGGGCAACAGCATTCCGCCATTGGTCCAGTAGTTCAAGCTTGTGGATCACGGTTCGCTGCATGAGCATAATAATATTCTCAGCAACAGGAAGTTTCCGCTTGCATTCCAACAACAGCGCGCTATTGGCACTCAAAGAAGAAGTCCGGCCACGACGGGCGATATCAACGATTACCTGGGGAAACTTGGGAAGATCCACTTTCATAAACTCAGGCGCGAAATCACGGTAGCGACGACGAGCTTCCGGCTGCAGGCGATGTGTTACAGCTTCCATGAGATGGGCTGCATCGACAGCCAACGGATACGGAGCGCCAACAAACTCTTTCAGCGAGCTCGTATATTCGGGGGAAACCAAAATTGCCAGTGCCATGCGCAGCATGTGCAGGGCTTCACGATACAGATCCACGCAAGCGTCGACTTGGTGCTTAATGGATTCGCATGCATTCACCTCAGATGCGTGCATAGCAATTCGGGTGTGGAGCTGCCGCGCATCAGGGATCTGCATGGTGCCAAATAACTGACCCAAGATGTCTTGTTTTTCACGTTCAAGGGCGGCTTGTTTCCAAGTAACTTCGTCTTCGGAGTCAGCTTGGTGATAAGTGCGATCAGCACGATTGAGCAAAACCCGTTGATCCGTTGCAGCCGAATGACGCCGACCGCTCCCACTACAAGCTCGCTCAAGTCGACGTAACTCAGCATCCAAACGCACTGACTCCGCAAGCTTTTCGCTGAGCTCAGCCTTGAGTTGGTCGACTCGGTAATCTGCGTTAAACGCAAAATATCGCCGAAACGTCTGCCGTTCCTGCTGGTCCATTTCTTCCAGTAACTCCTTCTGGCTCTGCAGCACTTGACGGACCTCACGTTGCGCATTCTGAAGCTCGCTTTCGGCACGTTCATCTTCAGGCGAGGGTGTTGTTGAAGGCAATACGCGCAGCTGGTCTAACGCGCGACTGACCTCTACGAACTGGCGAAAGAGTCCGCGGTCAAGAACTTGGGGAAGACACGAAAATGACGCTGACGACGAGAGATTTGAGATCGGGGCGGCTTCTTCCTCTGGCTGAAAGGAGTGGAGGCGCTGTTTGGCGAGGGCGTCGGAGCTTCTGTGCGTCGCTGAGGGGGAGACCATGCGGCTCACGTGGGGCGCCATGGACGGCGACCAGCGTTTCTGTAGGCGGCGACTGAGAAAGACTGCTGTTCGAGCAGGTCCAGAACATTTGATGGGGCACCGTAAATCCTCTCTGTATGAGACGTTTCTTAAAAAATGGTTTTTACAAAAAGAGACTCTTAAGAATATTTGGCAGTTGGCTCACCACGCTTCCCGCCCTCCGTTTACTGACACGCAACTGACATTCAGCGTTACTAGCGTTGTCGAAACCTTGAAACAACGGCTGTGGCTGTTTGGGCAATCGCCTAAATTGGACCCTCGCGTACTATCCCTAAATAGAAATATCACTGTACAGTACTTTGCAAATGGCTAAAAAACCTCAACATAATTCGTGGCTCTCAAGTTGAGCGACTTGCTTGAGTCAGGTCACAAACGGCGGCTAACTTTAACTGAAATGTCAAACTAAAATAAATCAGTCATGCAGGGATAAATTTTGAAGGGTGATGATCCACGCAGCTGCATGCTCGCGTCGGTCAAACAGCAGGCACCGCTGGCATAGGCACAGCATTGTCGAACCGATCGCAATGGTGACAAGGATTGCGCCATCGCTCCTGCTTGTTATTGCTCTAGCATGCCACTACGGTGCGATCTCTGCACGCTTCCCACAAGACGTGCGCGATTGGATGGACGAGAGTGTGGACCCTTGCGACGATTTCTTTCAGTATGCGTGCGGTTCTTGGCTTGACACTGCACAGATCCCAGCGTCCAAAGCGCGCATCACGACCTCGTTTGACCCTATGCAGGACCATCACGAGCTTGTTATCAGAGATCTGATGAAGCGCCATGAGAATCTGGACGATGACGACAAAGCCATGTGGACTGTGTACCAATCATGCCTTGATTTGGATCAGTTGGATGCGTTGGGCATAGCACCGCTCCAGAAGACGCTCAACAAGATTGCCGCCGTCGAAACGATTACAGACCTTTTTGAGTTGGCAGGAAAGCTGTGGCTTGATTACGATGTGCCTTTACTGCTGGATATTGATGTTGGTCCCTACAACGTCTCGGTGCATTCATTAAATATCAAGCCAGCGCCGTTTATTATGCCCAGCGAAGATTACTACGTCAACAACAAGACATTTGCTGAGTACAGTGATAATTTACTGGAGTATGTGACTGCAATCCTCACACTCATGGAAGTTTCATCTGAAGAAGTGCTGCCTGTGGCCTCTGCAATCATCAACACGGAGAGAAAACTTGCGAGCCTGCAATTTGTCAAATACAAGAAACCGTCAAAATCACAAGCAAGTCCGACTAGCACCGATATGATTTCAGCTTTCCCAGTGACTTTAGGCGCGTACTTTCGTGGAATGGAATTGGATAAGCGTGCAGGTTGTCTCGAAACCTCTCTGATCAATTGGCTACCTGGTGAGTTCTTTGCTGCGGTCGAATCGATGGCAACACAAGATAATCTCGGTTTTTTCCGAATCTATCTCTCGTTTAATTTGGTTCACTCGAACAGCGCACGCTTATCGACACCTTTTCGGGACGCGCATTTCCGTTTTTTTAGCGGAGCTCTCAAGGGCGTCACTGGAGCGGTTCCGCGCTGGCGATCCTGCGCAGAAATACTGGTCGATCTTTTTCCGGGTAGAATTGGTTATGCGTTTTACAAGCAGGTTCACGACCCATCATCTATTAAGACACATACCAAGATGATGATTGAACTTATCCAGGAAGCCATGAGAAAGACCATTGACGCCCGGGAGTGGCTTGATGAAGCAACGACTGCTGCTGCCCAAGCAAAACTCGCCAAAATGAAGTTCAAGATCGGTCGTTCACATCACTTGGAAAGTGTTCGGGGCTCTGCATTTCAAATGGACTCATACTTGGCCAACTTGCATCACATGCGCAAACATCAAAAGCGACAGAAACTTCAGTTGCTACAAAAGCCCGTTAGTGGCAACGAATGGTCCAAGAGTGCTGCTGAAGTCAACGCGTACTACGCAATTAAGACGAATATGATGGTCTTTCCTATCGGAATTTTGCAGCCCAACCTGTTCAATGCATCTCGCCACCCAGCACAGCAGTTTGGGTCAGCTGGGACCATTTTCGGGTACGGTTCTGTCTTTGATTCGTAATGTTTGCCACTTGTAGATTCATTGCCTGTTTTTTCGCAGGCATGAACTTACACACGGATTTGATTCCACCGGATCCAAGTTTGACGGCAATGGTAACCGCGTGAAGTGGTGGACCACAGCAACACGCAAACAGTTCGTCAAGCGCTCGTCGTGCCTCGCTGATCAGTACTCATCTTTCGCATTGTACAATGTGACCAATGGAGAGCTGCTTGGATACGTCGACGGGACATCAACCATCGGAGAAAACATCGCTGATGTTGGTGGGCTTAAGCTCGCGCACCATGCATATCATGCATATATACGAACTTGTGAAAAAGCGCACCGTGCGTGGAATCTATCGGAGCAAGAGGCAGAAAAACTTTTCTTCATTTCATTTGCGCAAGTGTTTTGCGATAAGCGCCGGGATGACTTCGTCAAGGTATTGCTGCTGCCCATTTGAAGTGTCTTGTGTTCACTTGTACTGACTATGAGTCCGTTTAGCAATCGCTGCTCAACGATCCACACACTCCAGGTGAATGGCGCGTGCGAGGAAGCGTAATGAACAATGCGGACTTTGAACATGCTTTCGAATGCCCGCGTGGTTCACCAATGAGCCCCACAGCTCGATGTCACATCTGGTAGCAACTAGCAACATTGTAGCGTTTTGAGAGCGCCAAAAAATATACAGAGAATATTACATGACACCCGTTTGTTCCTATTGCGACTCCTCGGGTGCGACGCTTCGCTCAGTACAGAGCCACGATGGAAGGAAGCACGCACAGCGACCAAAGACTTCTTCAGCGTCTCCACGCAAGTGAGGCCAGGTGCGAGCACTTGCTGCAGCAGATCACACTGCTTAAGTGCGAGCTTAAGGAGGCAAAGTCGACTATCCCAAAGAGATGGCAAAACTTGCTGATTACCAAAGAAATGGAGTGGGTCATCACGCACGATGAACAGATGCAGGCACTGTTGCAAATCATTCAACATCAAGAACAAGTGCAAGCAAATATGCGGGGGGAACTATCGACATTGAGATCGCAAGTAGCAAGTACCCATATTCCAACCACTGTGAGCTGTAGTACGCAAACACAGCGTCAAATACGAGCTTTCAGCGATGACAACGTGGGACGAGGGTCTCGATCGTTACAGTCAAAGCATAAAAGCTCAGCTGCATCATCAGCAAGCATGCAGGTTTGTAAGATTGTATATTTGATCTCAAAAGGCATTCGGATAACTCGTAGTTGGTATTGCAGAGCTTATTCCAGGGTTTCCAACATCCACCCACACATGAACAAAAATGCATCATTCCGACACTTCACCAACCATATACAGTCAAGCGATCACAACTATCGATGGTTCATTTTAAAGATGAAGGGATCAATGTTGGAGACGAGTTCAAAACTTCGGTACTGAGGCGCCTTAATCACTTGCCCGCAAGGATTTCCAACCATAACAGTTCGGTGAAAAGCACGACGATCCCACTAAAACCTGAGATAGAAATATGCATGACCAAGGCGAATGACATTCTGGAAGCAGTGCGTCGCTGTAAAGAAGCTGAAGATCAAAATCAATATTTGCAAGAGCGTTTGCTTTTGCAGCAGAGTGCATTGGATCGATTCTTAAATGAGAAGTTGCACCAAGCAGAAAGGCACGATTTTAAGACGCTCGAAGAATCCAAAATCAACATTGTATCGGATATAGGTGACCTATCGAAGAAATGCCAACAATCCGACGCGACCCAAGATACAGCATTTTCGCCAAGGACATCAAAGAGACCCTTGTCACCAGCAGCATAGCACTAGATGAGTTTCTCAACAAGAATTTTTGGATGTTTAACCAATTTAACCAACCAAATATATCTTTCTTTCAAATGATATAAATAGAAACGCAGAAACCGGTCATCCACGCGAGAATGTGATGCAAGGCCAAAGAAACTCTTTGAGGGTTAGACGGAATCTTAATGGCTATCCGGCGATTTACTCTACGAGGCAAGAACGGAGAAACACATCTGCTAGCGTTACCTTCAAGCGATATTGATGAGTATGTACGCTTCAGCAAGGTCCGATTCGTTCTTTCCGTGGTTAGTTTGCTTTTAGTGATGACCGACATTCCTCGAACAGGATCAGGCTTGAAAAATTTTGGTGATTTGGTCAATCAGGTCGTATCTCCAGATTCTGGAGTGTACTTTGGACCATACGCATATTCAACAGCCCAGATCCTGAAAATACCGACGGAAACAGGCTCGAAATTTCAAGGCTCTTCTGGAAGCAACGTCATCAATTCCACAAAAGTTTGGTCGTACAAGTTTGACAGCGTATCTATTGGCCCTCGAGCGCTAATCCAACAGCTCAATTTAACGACAATTCCACGCTGTATTCTGTACCTAGAAGATTGTCCGACGCAATTTTTAAGTCTTGACACAACGTTTTTGATGCTGGATGAGTATATCACCACCATTCGCCGAACGTATTTTTCTAGCCAAGAAATTGACGAAATCTCCTCCCCCGTAGTTTATCTAGCCAAGAGCCATTGGATTGACCGCATGCATCATTACGTACTGGCATTACTACATTGGAGACACGAAGAAACACGGTTAAACTCTGTACATCAGTATCTATTGGCACCTCCGCGCTTGAATAAAATCAACACATCAATGCTAAATGTGTGCGACCAACAAGAGCGTATTCAATTCCGACCTTTTTTTTGCGGTTTGGATATTGAATGGAAATGCAAGACTCTAAGCGGAGCTGATATCAGCTCTGGGTGGTCCTCCGGAGGAAAAATGAACATTGGGGTGCACATAATGTTTCGGCTGGCACGGCTACAGCGGCTGCATCCGCAGCTCCATTTTGATTTAACGATTAGCACATCTCTTGTGGTCAATTCGAATTATATTCAGCGTCTACAATTGGCATCTGCATTTTTTCGCAATGACCGATGGGAGATTTTGACCTTAATTCGCGGTCGCTCTTGCCCAGCCGATGTTTCAAACCAGACCACTTCAGAAATGCAGTGCGATACCGTTCTCATCAGTGACTATCGCTACGAGCGTGCAACTATTGTGACAGATATTGATGGTTGGTTTCATTTTGCGCGATTACTCCGGTTGATATCGCAAGTATACGTTTGGATTCGAATTGCGGCATTATGGTATGGTATTTATCATGCGCGCTCACGTGAATTGAAGTTTAAAAACACATCGCGATGGAAGAAAATTCTTTTCACGTGGATTACGTTCTTCAAAATACCGAGTCACGTAATCGTTTACGGTAGCTGGCTTCCTGTTGTCGGCTATGCAATAGCTCACTACATCGACTGCGGAGTTATTCACGTACTTACTGATGTCCTATGGTCATCACTCGACGGTTCACTCAACTTCGATTTCTTTACGTATTTAAGAGTGGCTTCAGTGCAAATGCGCAATATCTGGTTTATTGCGCTGCTGTGTAAATGCTTCGTACTTGTTCAAGTATTCAGCACTCATGTACACTCTAAGCCCATACTACTACGGCAAGGACTGGTGGTAATTCGTGGAATGTGCATTGGTTGGATTTCAATGCTTACACTATTTGGTTCTTTGCGCGTCCTGGATTTCCGAGACTCAAACACTATAGGCTTTCAAAAGTTGCCCTCGGAATATATAATTCAGCACAACCGTGTGCCGCTCCATTGCGAAACAGTATCACAATACGGCTTTCCGCTTGACGCTGAAACTATATTTGAAGCATCGCTATTCGTATTTGCAGTCGTGGCGGCAGTGAAATTGTGCGAATGGCTGGTTTGTAGAATATGGTTCCAACTCAGACAAACACACATGAAGTCTTCTGGTGCTCATATTATATTTGGTCGGTCTCATTATCTTCCATATAGCGTCGGAAATTTGGTTAGTTGCACTGCCATGGGAATATATTGGAAAGTGGATTTACTTAACCTGCGTAACGCAAAAGCTACAATCCCGGTAATTAACGCAGTTCATTTTGTGCAAACCTCCTCCAACGTTGGCTCTAGCACGGCGATGATTGAACCAGTTTCGTCGGCATTATCAAGAAAGAACCTCAAACAAACTGGCATTTCTTGTATAACGTGCTCGGATACCAAAGCAGCATGGTGTCAACGCGTCCAAGGTTGCCCAACCCACGAGCCGATTTACGACGTTGATCGGCGAAGCAAAGCAATTTGGTCTATGGTCCAACTCACCAACATGGCGATTTTGACGGACCCTCTCGTCTGGCTTCAGTTGTACTTTATTGGCCGTCCATTATTCTTGTATCGGGCACATTCTTTATCGAGCAGACAAGCTGACGGATCGGATTTATTTCTACTTCCTTGTCGCATTCTGCAGCTTATTCAGAATACCCAACATGAAACTAGCAAGTTTGGCGACGAAAATGTAGTTTGGTACGATTTGGTCGATATAGTAGATTCATCTTCAGTCCCATGGACAGCTTTGCTCTATTGCGGATGAATATACATAATTTTTTGGCTTTGTTTTAGATATTACATTGGCTTGACCGACCGACGGCTAGTCGATCGGAGCAAAATGCATATTTTTTCGAATACGATCACAAACTGAATGCTATTGCGGGGTAGTGCTACTCAGTACTAAAGTATCGTTCGTCCGTATGAGTTGACATTCAACAAGCTACACGATTGGCATAGCGCTCAGATTCAACTGACTTTTACTTTTTACAACACAGAAAATGTAGCACGCGTTTATAGGATGTAGTGCCCAAAAAAAAGTATGGGGCCGATAACTCGCCTCGCGATCTGCACTTTTTTCTCCCAGCGTGCGAAATTTGTAGTAGAAAGTTTGCAGCCCCCACTCCTTCTGCACCTGAAGAATCACATACATATTGGAAGCAGAAGGATTTTCGATTGCTTGTGCCGAAAGAGGCTCCAATCATGAAGATACCGACTGTTACTTTCAAAAAGTTAAAGTGGGGGGGGGGGGGGGGGGGGGGGGGGGGGGGGGGGGGGGGGGGGGGGGGGGGGGGGGGGGGGGGGGGGGGGGGGGGGGGGGGGGGGGGGGGGGGGGGGGGGGG
>JAADXR010000185.1:0-52950 GCA_023337935.1 Elongisporangium anandrum | reverse complement strand
TCAATTCAAAAAAAAATTGCACCAGTAGAAAGCCCACGCCTTACGGGTTCTTTTACATCGTTTTTAGCGCAATCGGAGGCAGTTTAGATCAAAATTAGCTCAATTTACCATCCTGCACAGACTTTTGGCGCGGACTGTATGTGTTTGAAAACACAAACTTATTAAGTTAAGCTCAACGTAGTGGCGTCGCAAGAGAAGGAAGGCTTTCCATGGAGCGCGAGATGCTGCCGATGCATCGCATCGACATCGCGGAGGCGCCGGCCCTGGGCAGCAGCAGGAGCAACGCGTCCGCCTCGGCGGCCTCAGTGTCGGCCGCTGTGCACAACCACCAGCGCGCAGCGACGGACTACGTGCGCATGGTCACGCCCACACGTGTGGACCACGAGCAGGACTACCCGGACTCTAGAGACGAGGAGGAGTTTGTGCACCGATACGGACCGCCGCAGTACAGCTATGAAGGGGAACAGAAGCCAGCAGCGCCAGTGTCAACGCACAGCCGCTCGCCGCCCATGACGTCCGACTCGCGCGTGTCCATGACCTCGAGACTGGTGTCGGAGGGCCAGCGCTGGTACGCCCGACTGAACCCGAACCAGGAGCTCAAGCTGCTCACGAACCACTTCCGAGACCCGCGCGTGGAGGAGTCGTACCAGGTGTTCTCGTCCATGACGGACTTCATGATCGCCAGACGCATCCTGCTGTTCATGCTGGTGTTCGAGATCATGGCCTTCCTGCTGTTTCTCTACCTCAAGACCGCGTGTGTCACAAGCGTGAGCGACGTTGTGCAAGACAGCATCTCGGGATATACGAGCGTCATGCTGGCCGAGTCTTCCTACTCCTCATCGTCTTCATCGTCGTCCTCTTCGTCCTCCGGCGGTGCCGCCTCGTGCTCGACGTACTCGGTGCATTCGCATCTGGAGCGATCTCAAGTGGCTCTCATGTGGGCGTTCGCTCCTCTGGCGCTAATCTATGGCGGCTTCCCTCTGCAATGGATTGAGGGAAGTATGCGGCTTCGCATTGGCGTCTACTACATCCGAAGACGGTGGAAAGCGATCACGACCTTCATCGTGCTGCTCTGGGCCGTGGGGCTGGAGCTTTTTGTCTACCACGTGCTGCTTCTTGTGCGCGACCACATGCGGACATATATACCAGATCAACTCACCTGCGCCACGAGCATCGACGTCCCTTTCGTCTGGTACGAGCACAGTCAATGGACTTCGCGTCACGACATGGCGCTCACTTTATCGACCTGGGTGCTCATCTATGCCCGTACCCTGGCCTACTCGGTGGTCATGGGCATGATGGCTGTGCTCGCGACCTTTGCCGGCATTTTCTCGGTCTCTCTCAAACTGGATTTCGCGCACGTGCTGTTCGTCTCCATCTCGCTGTGGCTACTCACACTCGGGTTCCTGATCTTCGGTCCGTCCATGTCGCTCAATTCGACCACGTCCGTGAACGCCAGTAAGCAGAGTTTTCTCTTCCTGCTCTGCGTACTGCTTCCCACCGTGTTCACGCTCATGGCTACGTACTCGACCGATCGTGCCGCCCGCATGGCTTACGCTATGAAACTGCGAGCCGAGCGCATGAACACGACGCTCAAGTTGGATCTTTCGGTCAAGCGCATTGGGCTGGAAAACCAAAGTGTGGCACCAGATGAAGAGGAGGCCATGAAGCATGCGCTCTCGCAGGCAGGCGACATGAAGCGAGTGCAGGATGTATCAATTCCGTTTGATGATCTGGAACTGAAAGAAATAATCGCCACGAACGCCCATGGCGAAGTGCTGCTGGCCGATTACTACGGCACATTGGTCGTGCTGAAACGTCTGGTGCGGTCTGCATTGACGCCCAAAGGGCTCACCGACTTTAAGCTGCGAGTGGAGATGCTGGCGTCGCTACGCCATCCAAACGTCGTGCAATTCATCGGTGCAACCTTTGACAATCTCTCAAACGTGGGCTTCGTGCTAGAGTACATGGACCGAGGCGACCTGTTCGCACTGCTTCGAAGCCCCATCACACTTACTTGGAGTGATCCGTTGCTTAAGATCGCGACGGATGTGGCCCAAGGCGTGTCCTATCTTCACAATTGCGAGAAGCCCATCGTGCACCGCGATCTCAAGTCGTCGAATTTGCTTTGCACGCCGACATATTCGTGCAAGATCACGGACTTTTGCCAGTCAAAGCGACAGTCCATCGCGGGCGGTGGACTCTTCAGCACGCTTGTCGGCACTGCCTACTGGGTTGCGCCGGAGATCCTGCGCCAGGAGCGATACGACGTGCAGGTGGACTGCTACAGCTTTGGTGTGATCCTGATCGAATTGGAAACCCGCAAGGATCCGTACTACAACGTAAGCACCCGAGGCACGATGGATCTCATGCGTCGCGTCGCGGCCGGTGAGCTGCGACCTACGATTCCTGAGACCTGCTCGCCCCGGCGCCGGGACCTTATCACTCGGTGCCTGAACTCCAATCCCAAGCGTCGTCCCCGAATGACTGCGATACTTCACACATTGCAGCATGAGGTGCGGCAGGAGCTCGTGGATCTCACCATGGCTGAAAACGCTCGCGATAAGCGGCGCATGATCCTGCTCCACCGGCACCAGCAGCTCAATCGACGCGGTGTGCGCGATCTGCTGCTTGTAGACGACGAGAATGGCGACGGTGACTTGAGCGAGTAACAAACAACTGGGCGAGAGCGAAGAAGAGAAGAAGAAAATGAAGCCAACTGCTGGCATTCAGTGGTTATTTTTTCAACGATTAGCACTCAAACGACGCGGTCGTTACACCGCGCGACCTGCGATGCTTCTAACAGGTGACTCACTCATCTTTTATATATATAATTCCCCAGCTCCGGCTCAGGAGCCTTCGTCATTGTCGGACCGGTAAGCGGCGTAGTCGGTGTCGGACGCGTCCTCGAGGTCCTCGAGACCGCCCATGGAAGGCCGCACGGGGAACGGCCACTCATTGGCCCATTTCTTGGGCTTGATGAACGTGATCTGGTCCACGTCGACGTGCTCGCGGTGCAGCAGGTGCAGCAACGCCGTGAGGTTCTTGAGGTTGGGCTTGAAGTGCCCGCTGTGCGGCTCGATGGCCAGGATCTTGCCGTGCTTGATCATGATCTTTCCCGCAGCATAGACCGGCTCTCCGGCCACGAAGCTCGTGTGGTGGAAGATGCCCTTACGCTTGCGCCCGAGATACATGCGTCCATGAAGGTCGACGACGAAGATCCACTTGCTGCGCGCGTCCGTATTGACGAGCTGATGCGTCGCGGCGTACTGCACCAGCGCTGTATCGCTGGTGGCATGCGGTGAGCAAGACCCCTTGCGACCGGATGATGTTGGTCTCGGCGTCACAAACGACAGCTCGTACCGCTTGCGCTGTTCCGCGTTGCAGTACTGCACGTGCATACTGCGCAGCTCGCTCTGACTGCACTCGGGTAGATCCAGCGCGCGGCCGCGGCCGTGGTCGAGCCAGTAGAAGAACGACGACTCCGAGACCGATCGCGGGCGCTTCATCTCCTTCGACTGTGGTTTGGCGGCCATGTCATCCTTCCACGCCTTGTGGAACGCGCGCAGATGGAAGCCGTACCGATGCTGCTCGTCCAGTGCCTCGAGCCAGAAGTCCTTGTGCAGCATGGCCGCGCCGCCCCGTTGGGCGCTCTCGGCGGGCATGCCACGTGTGATGCGCTGCATCATAGACCGCACCTGCGTCCATCGCCTGCGCGCCGCTGCGGCCGCCTCGCTCGTCATGGGCGGCTGCCTTCTGGAGCACGCAGAGGCCATGTCCTTGGTAATGTTACGGTTGGCCTGCGTCAGCAGCGGACAGTCTCCTATCAGCGCTGCATGCGCATCCGGCCGGTCGATCATGCGCTTGATGCCGCCCATTAGGCTCGAAAAGTGATCAGGTCAACAGCCGAAAGAGCTTTACAAAGGGAGGGGTAGGGCGAGATGACCTTTTGCTATTTCCGCTCGATAGAAATCAGGATCAGGATCGGGAACAAAGGCACGTCGCCCCTCTTTTTGAAGGTTCAACTTTCTCTTTGCCTGTTGGCGTTCAGCACGCAACTCGCACTTGTTTTTCTTCCAGCGGAAGAAATGGCCGGAGCTGTGGAGTTGCTAATGGTGTAATCTGGGCCTTAATTCTCTGGGTAACAGGCGATCTCATGCCACAGGCCTAAAGCCCTAGAGACGAGAGAGCGAACATGTCGCGCACGTCGGGCTGTCGAACGCGGCTCCTGGATTTTCGTCCTTTGGCTGCAAAAAGAAGTGGTACAGGTACGGTACGTTTCTTTTTTTAACAACAAGGTGCCTTACTCTACCGTCTTTTGGTACCGCATGCCAATATAAATGTGAGACAAAATTTAGCACAGCGGCTAAAATGGGGTTCTTTTTGTATGGGATAGGCAAATGGAATACTGTATTCATTTTGTGTTCACACTCGTCAGTGATTTGCGACCTGAACTGCAAGGGGTCATCGTCTGCACCTAGTAGCCTTCGGCAAAAGTCAGCTGCCTCATTCTGCAGTGTGTCGATGGCTTGGATGTCGTCGATGCAGGCGTTTTGGTGGCTGGTGCAGGTGTCGATGGCTTTTTGGTGGTTGGTGCTGGCGTTGTTGGCTGCTTTGTGGTCGTAGTTGATGTCAATGGTTTGGATTTGGTTGGCGATGGAGACGCTTTTATGGTTGATGCAGGCGGAATGGTGGGTGAAAAAGTCGCCGACGGCTTGGACGTGGTCGGAGTTAGTGTGGATGCTGGCGTAGATGATTGAAAAGGTACCGGTGCAGGTGACTTGCTGGTCGGTACAGGTGTCTGAATGAGTGTTTCAGCTGCCGGTGCAGGTGTTTGAGTGATTGGTACAGGCGTTTGAATGATCGGTGTGGTCGTTTGAGCGATTGGTGGAGGCGTTTGAATGGTCGATGCGAGTGTTTGAGCGGTTGGTACAAGTGTTTTAACGGTTGGCGCATTTGTTTGAGTGATTGGTGCAAGCGTATGAGTTGTTGGTGGTGGAGTTGGAGAATTCGTTGCCGGTGTCCAAGGCTTCAAAGTACTTGCGGCTGGGCTTGATGTTGGTGTCAAGGTTAATGTAGAAGGTAAATCAGGCGTCAGAATCGTCGGGCATGGTGCTGACCGATTAGAAAATGGGGCAGGGGTGCTGAAAATGCCTGTTTCTTTGGCTGGTGCCGGCGTTGGCCACAAGGGAGTTGTCGTGGCAGTCGGAGTCGAAATTGGTGTTGATGCTGGAGTTGTGGTGCCGACGTACAGGGTTGTGGGGTTTGGAGTCCAGAACGAAGTCGGTGTAGTCGGTGCAGGAGTTGTGCTTGTACGCGAGATCGCTCGGCATGGGGTCGGTGCAGGAGTATTGGCGCTCGAAAGGGGAATCGTTGAGCGAGGAGTCGCATTAGGTTTTGGCGCTGTCGGTGCAGGATCATTGGTGCTCGAAAGGGGAGTCGCTGAGAGAGGAGTCGCAATAGATTTTGGTGCTGTCGGTGCATGCGTGACGGATTCAATGGTAGTGTAGCCATTAGATCTTGAGCTCTGATACACAGAATCCACAGACTCGAGCATTCTGCTCAAGCCCCCCACGCTGATACCAGCACTTGCGTCTGCATGGAAGCTGAGCGCCACAACCGCTAGCGCGACAGTTTTCGTGGGGTTCATTGGTAAATATCGATTTTCGGAAAGAGCAATGACCGCCAGCAAGAAAATTGAAGTATACGATCAGCCTCCTACAAGTGGAGAAATGAAATTGCGTGGTCTGCGGCCACTTGATGATGAACCTCTGATTGCGCAATTAATGATTCGGCGTTTCACATTAGCGCAAGATGTCGCGATGATAATAATGGCGACGGCTAAGGTGTGGGCATACTGTAGATGTCGTCACCCAGCATATACAGAGATTGCATCGCATTTCGTGGACGAAATCCAAACTTTAATGGGTGATTAATAAGTCCTTTCGTAGTAGATGATGTGTGCTGCAAATTGCAATGACGTTGGGTGAAGGATGCTTACAACATCTTTTATGAAGATTCGATTTTAACTATGTTACTAAAAGAGAATGAAATATATGCATAGCTTTAGCTGCTTCTTCCGCAGTCAAGGCTACATCAGCAGCGTATCTAAGCAAGCTCGCTTCGTTACTGCTCCGTAAACAGCACTACATGTTCATCTAGTGATACGAAGTAGTCGGTGCCGGTGTTGACGGTGTCGAAGGACATGGCGTCACAGGCTTGACCGTTGTCGGTGCCGGTGTCACCGGGGCTACGGTCGTCGGACACGGAGTTACCGGCTTCACGGTCGTCGGGGACGGTGTCGAAGGACATGGTGTCACAGGTGTCGATGGCGTGTACGTCGTGGGTGCTGGCGTGTACGGCTTCGTCGTCGTTGGCACCGGCGTGTACGGCTTGGTGGTCGTGGGTGCTGGCGTGTACGGCTTGGTGGTCGTCGGAGACGGTGTTGATGGGTAAGCCGTATAAGGCATTGTATGTTTTGGCGTCTGGGTGTGTGGATATGCAGTAGGGGTTGCTTTAGAAGTGGGAGGAAGGGATGGATGTGATGGTCCCATTGGCGCTGGTGCCCATTGCTGGGTAGTAGTCGATGTAGGCGTGGAGCTAGGCACAGACGGAACCGATGGTCCATACGGTTGCATTGGCACTGATGGAATCGACGGCTGGGATGGTCCTGATGGTGCCGGTGCCCATTGCTGGGTAGTAGTCGATGCAGGCGTGGTGCTTGGCATTGTCGGATTCATTGAATGTAATGTAAAGGAAGGCACATATGGATATGCATTCGATGGCGTTGATGGCTGGACGTACACCCACGGAATAAGCGTAGGTGAAGGCTGCGCTGGTCCTGAAGACTGAACCGGCATCAAAGGAACCGAAATTGCCGGCGTAGAAGCTGGCACAACCGGGGAATTTGGCGTAGAAGGCTGGTTTGCTGACACTTCATGGTGTTGTCCATGATGGTGTCCATGATGGTGCTCATGATGGTAGTCATGGTGATGGTCATGATGGTGGTCATGATAGTGGTGATGGTGCTTCATTTGCGATCCAGGCGTCAACTGTTGAACAGTTGTGGAAGCAGGAGTAGAACCAGGTGAAAAGGGCTGCTGCGATACCGGCACAGGTCCATGGTGATGTTTCTTTGACGACTCAAGCGTAGTAGTCGTAGAAGCAGGCATTGTACTAGGAGCATCAGTCTTGAACACCTTGTGGTGGTAAGGCAGAGGCGGACATGATGTCGGGCTTGATGCCTCTGGAGAATTGGTGCTGGTACTGCTGCATGGAATCTTCGGTGGGGGCGTCGTTGGAATCGATTCATGAGGTTCAAGAGTCTTGCTGGTGCACGGAGCTATCGGCTTCGTTATTGTCGCCACAGGAGTGGGCAATGGCTTTGAGGTCAACGATGGGCACGGAGCTGATGTCGTGGCACACGGAGTAGGCGTCGGCGTCAAAGTGCTGATGCACGGGGTCGTGGGAGCTGGAGTAATTGAGCCTAGGTAGGCTGTACTAACTCCAGCCAGCTCCATCGGGTCGAAACTGCCAACATCAGTGCTGGTGAAGCTTGCCTCTGTGATCACACTGAGTGCGATCACAGCGAGAGCGCCATGGGCGATCACCTGGGTGAGTTTCATGTTGTCGTAAGCTGGTCAACAGGTGAGTTGGATGAAGGAGAAGGAGAGCCAAGTAATCTGCTGCGAAAAGAGCAAATTGAAGTGTGAGTATTGTGCTACCGATAGCGACTAACCACCTACATCAATGGCTTTCATGTGACAGACCCTCGATTGCCCAGATTTCCACAATCAACGGGAAGTGATTCGCTCTCGTCGTACGTATCGCGGCTTCTCCATTCCCCACAAAGCACAGCAGGTGAAAATATCGACCCATCACCCATTATTGCGTCTGACTCCCTCAAGACCTGTGGATTGGGATCTAAAGCTCCAGCCAGATACTGTCCACTGGATATTACTGTTCCCGCGGCTGACGTGAGCTTGATTGGCTTCAGTACTGTACACTCATATCAGGTCCGTAATGAGCGGTCTTCTGTTTTCACATGGCGCTGGCTCTGACTAAAAGGCTGGATCTTTCGAGCTGCTGTGCTAATCAAATGATTATATCAAAGAGTATGCACGAGGCGCTTCAACTCGCGCGTTGACTGGCATTACAGCAGAGCTGTGTGGATGTATCGAACTGCAGGGCCGTCAATCTAATTTTAAATCATTTTCAAATTTTTCGCTTTAAGTGCTGGCTCTGGCCAACAACTCTGCATCGTATTCGGAGACGAGTCGTGGAACCTCGCTAAAACATCCCTTTTCATATACTCAACAAATACAGCAATTGGATGTAAGGGACACATGAGGCAACAAGTTTTTAGAAAAATCGAAACTATGAAAAATTGCAAGGCGCTCAAGTGCCATGAGCTATATTTAGTTACGTCTGTGCGATCTAAAACGGTAGCAAGTAGAGATTGTAAGCTACTATCCCACAAAAACGTGCTTAAACCTTTTTGGAGAACTGAGTAAAAGAAGTTTGCGTGCTGGTCCTGGAGCTGGGGCAAGGCGTCGTCGAGGAAGGAGAGTTCACGCTCGGAGTCGCCGTCGTGGTCGACGGAGTGGTGCTGTTGGCAGGGCAGGGAGTAGGTTTTGACGGTGTTGAATGCGTTGTTGTTGATGGACACGGTGTCGTTTGTGATGGAGTGCTGGGGCATGGTGTCGACTTGTTATCAGTACTAGGGCAGGGCGTGGTCTTGGAAGAGGGGCTTCCAGTGCTGGGGCAAGGTGTTGTCTTGGTTGAAGGGCTACTGGTGCTTGGGCATGGAGTCATCTTTGACGAGTAAGTACTCTTGGACGGGCACGGGGTCGAAGACGGAGTTGACGCCTTGATCGTGCTGGTACTGGAGCACGGAGTCGCCGCTGGGGTCGTGGATGCCCCAATGCTGCCAAGGATCGAGCTCACAGCTCCTTCGATGGCGCTGGAGAAGCCGAAAGTCGCTTCCGTAGGCGTGCTAAAGGCAACAACGGCCAGTGCAAGGTGCGCGATCACTTTGGTGAGATTCATTGTCCTCTTGAAAAACGAGCTTGTTGGTTGGACGAGTGAACTGTAGAAAGCGAATTGCGAAGTGTGTCTGGCGATGGCGGCTTCGGCAACCAGGAACCAGGCGAGCTGTAGCGTCAACAGAGACCAACGCAGGACGACAGGAGGCGACAGTGGACACCATCAGCATCCGCGGGAGAGAAGGAGCCACTGGGAAAGGTATCTTTTCGGGGCGAGTATAGATAGGATCGGGAAAGATTTCTTTACGTGGGACAGGCGAAGTGAATTAACCGCGCGGGCTGTCTTTACTGTAGCCGGAGCGGTCGTGACGCTTCGTTTGCCTGTATTTTGATCTTTGGCGGTGATGTTCATGGTGTCTTGGACTTGCGGAGATGCTGTCTGTAATACGTTGGAATTTGCTTGGCCATTGAGACTGATGGACAAGAAGACCGGAGCATTTCGGCTACGACAGCTCGTGCTTCCTATTTTTAACAAGGATCATTGTTTGTTTGTTCGCCTGATCTCTTAATCGCAGAACAGAGGAAAGTTCGCTGTACGTTTGTTCTGTCCAACGGCATCAGAACAGCATGTATCCATCGCCTCACAGAAATAAGGCGATAGGGCAAAGGGCAAGGGGGTTGCTTGGATTTTGACTCAGCTGCATTGGGGCTCCGGTGTTTACAAGGTTCCCAATTGGAGCACCGCGGCTGTCCATGTAAAAGCGGAGCCTCCGTCTCTGGTGCCAATCAAATCGAAAAATCAGAGAGCTGATGTGTGCTCGCTCGCTACTTCTGAACTCGCGTCGACGCCGAGGTCAACTCTAAGTGCGTGTAGGAATAATAAAGCCTCGAAGACACGACAAGGATGCTCCGCTTTAAACTAGGTCGAATCGTCTCATTGTACTTGTGCGCTGGCGAACTCGCCTCTTCGTCTCCCACATGCAGGACACGGTGATTCCATTGTGGTTAACTCGAATGATGGAGCCATTTGAATATGGCTTGGAGCATTACTCACGCTTGAGAGTGGAGCATGGCGTAAGCGTTGCAGATTGCCACGCAAGGCGACGTTCTCTGAGTTGAGAGGAAGGGGATATCTAAACAACATGCGTAAAGGACACAATTACTGGGTTATCATTCGGAGCATTAAGGGATGTCTGCCGTTGCAAAGCGCACGAAACGACGATTTGAATCAAATGACGGCCACCTCACAGTGAATTTGGTTTCTCTAAGCCGTAAGGTCCCAGAAGTTCACGCACGCGTCGTTGCCGACGGAGACAAGTTGGTCCTCGGCCGTGAAGCTCACGCCGGTGACGCCATCCTTGTGCGCAAAGTCAAAGGACTTCTTGGACATGGGGTTCTCCACGTTCCAAATGTAAATGCGCTCGTCAAGCGAGCTACTGGCGACGAACTTGCCGCTCGGCGACCACGCCACGCTAGTCACGCGCGTTGAGTGGAACACCCAAAGACCCTGCACCTTGGCCGAGCGCGAGGCCACATCCCAGACGCGCACTTCACGGTACGTGTCGCCGGCAGCTAGCTGCGTTCCATCGGGCGAGAACGCGATGCTTGTGAGCGCACCGAGGTGGCCAACAATCTCGCCACTCTCCACGAGCGTGTTGTTCACCAGGTCGAACAGATGAATCTTCATGTCCTCCTGCGAACCGACAGCGACCAAATCGCCCGAGGACGAGATTGCAATGCACGTCGGAGTCCATGAGAACTCGGGGGTCTCGAAGACAACCGCCTGGTCACGCAGCAGCTTGATGCCCTTGTTCGTGCTGACCACAGCGACCGACGGGTCACCCGGGGCAAGCGCGACGCCAGTCGGCTGCGCGTTCAGGCTGGTGCTGGCCGTAAATTCACCGCCCTGAGCGAAGCGAATCTGGTCATCCCAGCCAACGCTGGCAACGTGGCCGCCTTGAGCAGCAATGCCCGTGATCTTGGCCGTGTGGATGCCGCCAGTCAAGGACGTGGCCAGCTTGTTCTGCCAGTTCGAGACCACGCCGTCGTAACTTCCGGTGAGGATCAAGTTCTGCGAGGGCTCCGTTGCGAGCGTCAGGATGCTCACTTGGTGCGCCTGAACGATCTTCAGCGGCTTCGACGGGTTGTTCACGTCCAAGTAGTTAAGGTCGCCCGAGAGGCTGAGCGAGATGAGGTAGTCGCGGCACCAGGCCACACCCACCTGCATGTCCTTGACCTGGGGCTTCTCGGCAAACGTGAACTTGGTGACCACGGCGCGCGAGGCGACGTCCCAGAGCAGCACCGTCTTGTCAGCCGACGACGTCAGCAGCTGCGTACCATCGGGGCTCCAGCACACCGAGTAGATCGAGGCCTGGTGAGCGGCAGGGAACTTATCGATCAGGTCGCCCAACTTGCCGTCGTACAGACACATGAGCTTGTCCGATCCCACGCTCACAGCGAACTCGCCGTTGGGCGAGTAGCGCACGCAGTTGACGAAGTTCGAGT
The DNA here is from genome assembly GCA_023337935.1 of Elongisporangium anandrum. Classification (NCBI taxonomy): domain Eukaryota; phylum Oomycota; class Peronosporomycetes; order Pythiales; family Pythiaceae; genus Elongisporangium; species Elongisporangium anandrum. The sequence continues at coordinate 41,461 of JAADXR010000185.1, read as the reverse complement.
GGATGCTGCTGTTGTTCTGCTTGAACTTGAACGGTGGGCCTTCGTAGACGCAGACATTGAAGTCTTCACTCGCAGTCATGATGCGGAATGGGCGCGAGGGCTTGTAGTCCACGCTCAGAATGCGCTTCTGGTGGCCGACAATCTCGCCGAGGCTGTTGCCGGTGTCCCACATGAACACGCGAGCCATAAGCTGTCGGCCATCGCCCACAGCGACGATACGTTTGCTCTCCGGGTCCCACGACAGGTCCTTGATCTCTCCGGCGAACACGGGCACTTCGATCTTCAAGTTGTGCTCCGGGTTGTCGTACGACCTAAAGATTCATTCATTGCACGTACGCCATCAAGTAAGTCTCGCTCTTCATTGACGCAATGGCCTCCATCCACAGCTGCAGCTTACCACACGCGAACCTTGCCCGAGACATCACCGGAGGCGACCCAGTAGCCGCTGGGGGAGAACTTGGCCACGGTCGTGTTCTCATTGTGGCCCTTGTACACAAACGTGTCCGTCGGGTCCTCCAAGTTGCGCACGATCACCAGCTTGCCGCTGCAGTAGATGATCTTGGGCTCCTTCGGGTGCACGCTCAGGATGCTCGGGGCGCCACGCGTCGTCGTCGGGTTCGGACCCAGCACAGCCTACACCAACATCCATCGCAATGCATTAGCTTTTCAGAAGGGGGAAGGGGGTCAGCCTCTACTGCTGGGAGTCCTGCTGTGTCAGTACCTTGAGCGCGGCGGGCGGGATCTTCTCCGTTGGGTTCGAGATGTTGGCCATGGCAATCGGAGCTTCTCGTGCGATTGCAAAATAAATGAGATGCCAAGCAGCTCTGCAACCCGCACGTACCACTGTCCTACCGGTAATACCGGTACCAAAACATTTCCTTGAGAACTTGATATCACCATGGTTTAGGTGGGCCACATGAATACAGGTGATAGATGATGTCCCAGACCGTTATTCTAGGACGCGGCAAACGGCAACCCAACCAAAAGGGAAACCTGCATTCGCGCGCGTACTCGGAAAGCGAGGCAGAGAGACCGAGTGGTCTATCGCTGCATCTGCGTGGGACTGAGGCACCATGGGGCGCATCGAGCGACTCGAGCTGGAGAACTTCAAGTCCTATGGAGGCGTGCACACCATCGGCCCGTTCCAGCGGTTCACGGCCGTGATTGGACCGAACGGGTCCGGCAAGTCGAACCTCATGGACGCGATCAGCTTTGTCTTGGGTGTGAACAGCCGGCAATTGCGGTCGAACCAGCTAAAGGATCTAGTTCATAATGCTTTGCCGGGCGCCGAGCCTGTGGCCACAGCGTATGTGACGCTCGTGTATGAATTGGACGCTGATGAGATTCCGGGAGCTGTGGCAAAGCAGGAGTTGAAGTTCACGCGATTGATATCCGAAAAGGGCGTGGGCTCGTATCGCATCGATGGCCGTGATGTGTCTTTTGAAGTATACCAGGCCCAGCTCAAGGCCATCGGCATCTTGATCAAGGCGCGCAACTTTCTAGTTTTCCAGGGCGACGTTGAGTCGATCGCTTCCAAGAGCCCCGAGGAGCTCACGAAGCTATTTGAACAGATTTCAACGTCTGATGAGCTTCGACAAGAGTATGAGAAGGCACTGGAAGAGAAGAATGCGGCTGAGGAAAACACAATCTTCGCCTATCAGAAGAAGAAGGGTCTCTTTGCTGAGAAGAAAATGGTATGCGTTTGTGTGAAGAAGAAAAAGTGTGATCTTGTGATACTTACATGCATTTCGATATATCATTGCTAAATGAGAACAGGTGAGAGAGCAGAAGGAAGAAGCGGAACTGTTCAAGTCCAAGGGTGAGGCTGTGGTAAGAGAAAACTTGGATTTGGGTCAATATTGGTTTGGTCGCGAGGACTAATGTACACGTGAATGTGATGATTACCGGGAAATAGAACAATCTTCGCGTGCAACATTATTTATGGCAACTGTACCAAGTTGAAAGTGACATGCGCGAGCGAAAAGAACTCATGAAAAAGGTTCAGGAGGAACTCTTCGCCTTTCTAGCTAAGGACGAATCTGTCACGAAGGCTTACAAAGACAAGAAGAAGGAACATACGATTGGAATTCGTGAGATCAAGAAATCCCGAGAGCAAATGCATGATGTGGAGCACGAATTGGAAGCGGTTAAGCCACAACTGATTCAATTGCGAAAACAATCAGCATTTTCCCACAGTAAAATCGCGCAGGCCGAGGCAACTGCGAAAGATTTGAAGGAAAAACTCCTCGGCAAGACGAAGGAAATTGAAGGATTGAAACGTGACTTTCAAGAACTGACAGCAGCCAAGTTAGAGCTGGAAGCTCGACAACAGCAAACTCAAAGTGGCGACGAATTAGTACTGGAAGGCTCTCGTTTGGAGGAGTATCATCGCATAAAGGAGGCAGTTCATCTGAAAACAAATATTCTTCGAACTGAACTAGACACAATACTTCGGCATCAAACTGCCGACCAAAACAAGTTCGAGACTCTTACTCAAGAGGAGATCGAAAACAAAAAAGTGATCGAGACGCTGACAGAGGATTTGAGAGTTGCAGATGAACGTATCCGAAAGGTAACTTTATATTTGCTCGTATCATGTTGTTAAATGGGCTGTGCATTGTGTACAATCTCTTACGACGTGTAAATGATGTAGATGCTAGATGTCATTAGTGATACAGAGCGTGCTATTGCTGATGCTGAACGCGACTTGCGCGATGCCGAATCCGACGTGAGTTTTGTTTGGAGGCTTGTATATATGTTTTTTTTCTAAATATGTTCCTACTTTGTATGGTATATCCAGATTCAAGGTCAATCAGTTAGAAAACAGAAGCTCCAGGAGAACATTGATCGTATCAACAGCAAATTGCGGGATTTGAAGGACGATAAACGACAACATCAGGTAGAAAGCCGCAAAGCAGAAACTGTCGGCACGCTAAAACGCCTTTTTCCCGGCGTCCGTGGGCGTCTTGTTGACTTATGCAAACCTGTTCAGCGCAAGTACAATATGGCAGTCACAGTCGCGACAGGAAAACACATGGACGCGCTTGTTGTAATCGACTACAAAACTGGGCAAGACTGTATTCAATACCTTCGAGAATCACGTTTGGGAAGTGCACAGTTCATTCCGTTGAACAAGATTCGTGTCAAGCCGATCAATGAACGTTTTCGCAATTTAGGCAGAGATATCAAGCTGGTTCTGGATGTCATCGAGTGCGATCCTGAAATTGAGCCTGCTCTTCTGTACGCAGTTGGTGATACAGTTGTTTGTGAGTCAATTGACGTGGCTCGTGATTTATGCTTCCGTCAAAATGAAAAAGTAAAGGCTGTGACTCTAGGTGGAATGGTTGTGAGCAAAAACGGCAGTATGACTGGTGGCAGAACACAAAATGATGCTCAACGTGCTGGCAGATGGGATGGAAAGGAAATTGACAAATTACAGCAGCAAAAGAGTGATTTTGTGGAGGAACTACGAGCATTGACCAAGCATGGAGCTTCGTATTCCAAAATTCAGACACTCCAAAACCAAGTTGAAGGAATGAAAAATCGATTGCGGTATGCCCTAGCAGACGTTACAACGACAAAATCAAAGAAACCCAAAATCGAAGCGCGTATCACAGAGGCAACACAACGCGTCGAAGAAGTAATCAAACCGGAAGTAGCACAATTTGAAGTAGCTATGAGTGCCCGAAAGCTGAAGATTCAAGATATCGAGAACAAAGTTAATGGCATTGAGGATGAAATGTTTGCCGCATTCAGCAAGCAAGTCGGAGTTGCTAGCATTCGTGTCTACGAAGAAAAAGTGTTGAAAAAACAGCAAAAGCATGCAGAAACAAAGCGAAAAATCACGGAGCACCTCTCGAAGTTGGAAGCACAGGTATGCGCTCCAGTACCTTTTGTACTCTTTTATGGACTAACAACGAATCCTTTGCTGGTGTAGATCGCATACTTAAAAGCTCAAGATTACGAACAACCAATGAAGCACGCGAAAGAGATGGCGTTGAATGAAAAAAAAAACTTAAAACATATCATGAAGGAAGAGGCTTCATTGATCAGCAAAGTGTCCACGCTATCGGAAAGTCGTCGCCAAGTTGAAGATTTGCATTTAACCCTTTCAAGCAAACTGGAAACTTTGGAAGCTGATCTGAAAATCATTGGCAAGAAAAAGTCAAGTAGCGAAGCGAAGAAAGAAGAATATTTAAAACGGATCGCAACTGAAGAGACTGCCCTCGATCGTTTGACCGACCAGAAAGTGGAGATTTTGAAGCGTGCCTCCTTGGATCACATTAAACTGCCGATTGTACGACCAAATGGAAAGAAAAAACGAGGATCAAAACGCTCAGATGTTGTTGTTGAAGATGACGTCGATATGGAAGATATCAGCGATCTTGTGGTTCCATCCTTGACGAATGACAGTGAAATGCAAGAAAACTCAGAAGGGTTGCTTACGAATCAGGCAGTGAAACTCTATGCAGAGGAAGAAATTGATTTTTCATTGTTACCTGACAACTTGGATGTGGAAGATGAACGAGATTATGCTTCAATCCATGCAAACTTCGAGGACCGAATAAGCGAACTTCTCGCGGAGATTGAGCGAATGCAGCCAAATATGCGTGCGCTTGAAAAATATGACGAAATTCAAGACCGCATTGCTACCGAAGAAGAAGAGTTGGAAAGAATCAAACGACAATCTTTTGAAGCTGCGTCGAACTTTGAGCGAATTAAAACCGCTCGCTACGAACGCTTCATGGAAGCGTTTACACATATTTCTGGTGTAATTGACGCTACTTACAAAAACTTGACGAAAAGCTCCAAGCATCCCCTCGGAGGAACCGCGTACTTGAATCTGGAGAATACTGAAGAACCGTATCTCAGTGGTATGAAGTACAATGCAATGCCTCCGATGAAGCGTTTCCGCGAGATGGAACAATTATCCGGTGGAGAGAAAACTGTCGCTGCACTTGCATTACTATTCGCTATCCACAACTACCGACCGTCCCCATTCTTTGTGCTCGACGAGGTTGACGCCGCGTTAGACAACGTCAACGTGAACAAAGTGTCGACTTACATATCCAATTGCGATTTCCAATGCGTTGTGATTTCGCTGAAAGATGCATTCTACGAGAAAGCGGATGCACTTGTGGGGATTTGCAAAGATACAAACATGCAAAGGTCTCAGTCACTCACTGTGGATTTAACGCGATACGACTGAAAGCGTTAGGCAAGAAGATGCACTTGAACGTGCTTCAAATTGGCTTGCATTTGAGGTGGTAATCTTCGTTTTTCGATTGCGTATCATAGAGGCAGGCTAAAATGGAATGCATCCAGCTTACTCTCTTATTTTTTAGTTTGTGCTACCGCGATTGCGATAGGTTTTGGTTGCCACGTTGATGTATCAGCAGTAGTTGTTCTAAAATGCAAGCAAAATCTTCAACATCGACAATGCGGCAAGAGTGATGAGCCGAAACCTATTGGATATCTATACGGTTGGGTCTGGTGTGTCACAGTGACTCTTGATGGTATTTCAGCAGGCGTCGAATATAGATCATCGATCCATGGGTGCGCTAATGCGACAAGTTTTGATGAGCCTAACTAAACTCGTTTATAATGCCAACAACAGCACGATATGTAAGGAGCGCACTCAGATCTTTGTGGGAAAGTTGTAGCGCGATCGTCACAGAACACAGAAAGAATTTATTGGACCTGAATGGAAGGGAATAAGCGCAGACCAATCGGGAATCCTGTGAAGCGTCGCTCTTTAAAACCATTTTTCCACCCCCAACTTCCAGTCCCAAAACTATGTCGGGATTCCATCGTTTTCAAGTGAACCCCATGCATTTCAGAAATGGAAAGGGTACATGGAAATATTCAAGCGTCGCTTGAGCAGCAATGCGCGTACCTCTATGCTACGGCCAGCTTTTTGGCAGCACCAGCTATTCCTGAACCTACCGAACTTCCTTCGCAGAACCAGCACTCCATGGACGCGTTTTTATGCTATCAAGGTTCGCTGTGAAATGTGAAAGCTCACTCTCTCTTTTTCCTCGTCTGAAAAAGACTCATTTCGTTTCAAGAACGCCGGTTCGCTCATGGCAGGTGCTCTTGATGACGACAATACCAGTGCGCAGCTCAAATCTCTGGTATCCGTGGAATTGGTGCTGCTGACTGAGTTTGGGATCTTGCTTGCATTTTCTGGCGCTGCTCTGCTTTATTTGCGGTACAACCAGAGCGTTGCTTTCAAAGGCGACGCCAATGCTGCACGGAAGATCATTCTGCCCTCGTTTGAACCGCTCCTATGGATCATCTCGGGTGTGGCAGGCTCGTTGTTCGGCTTTTTCATGCTGTCGCTGATGATCGGATTGTACGAGAAAGAGTTGCCTCCCGTTCCTCACGAAATCTCGTATGCAGGAAGACAATTCATTTTCCTTGTCGTGTTGGTGTTCTTTCGACAAAAGAGTGTTTCGGTTCCGGCGTTGAGACGTTCTCTTGGAATCTCTCTTGTGCTCTCGGCATATACCATTCCAATCGCGTGGTACACGAATTCATCAACTGCGACTCCTTGGTCTCTACGTGGTGCTCGATTGGCGATCTTGCTCTTTTATGGCTACGTTGCTCTGTTTCCAACGAGTCGTGCAAGCAGGCGAACGCTGCGCGAGTATTGCGGATTTGCTTTCGTCTTCCAAGTGTTGCTGTTGACGACCAACCTGTTTGAAGATGCAGATAATAAACCAGCTGTACTGGTATTCCAGTGTGTGAGCATGATTTGGTCGTCTCTGTGTTTGTTCGTGCTATGGCGAGTACTGAGGGCCGACACAGAATACTGGCGTGGCATGGGACAACGTGCATGCGATGCCCAAATGGCGGTAATCCGAAATCGTCATAAGACCATGGGTAATCGCCATTTTCATGAACGTATTTCGTCCCAAGGCCTTCACGTGCTGATCGAGATGCATCGAAAGTATATCATTGATTTCGCCTACCTGAAAATCAAGCAAAAGATCGGTGTTGGTTCGAGCGCAGAGGTGTTCTGTGGTATATTGCACTCGCGGACCGCTGTGGCTGTGAAAGTTTACACGCCAGTGGACTTCACTGACGAAACTGTGGCTGATTTTTCCCACGAAGCCGCTCTATGTGGTGCTCTACTTCACCCGAACATTGTAACCTTTTATGGTATGTGTATCTCCCCACCGACAATTTGTTTGGTCTCCGAACTATGCCAGGGTAGCCTAGAAGATGTCACTTGCGCCAACGCTCGACGATCGCACCAGCCCAGCAAGCAGTTCTTGTTGAATCTCACGCTCATGCTGGATGCAGCGCGTGCGGTTGCCTATTTACATAGCTTCTCTCCAGCATTTTTGCACCGCGACATTAAGCCTTCGAACTTCCTAGTTGATACGGACTTTAATGTGAAGCTTACCGATTTTGGCGAATCCAGAAGCGTCCAGCAAGGTTCAAACCCAGGATTGCCAGGGGCGAGAAAGATGCCACGTGAGATTTCGTCTGAATCGACAAGAGCCTCTGGGGACGCTGTCTCGCTGAGAATGACTGTGCGGGGCACTGTGGACTACATGGCACCAGAGCTTATCACTGGAAAGGCTGGACTTGCATTGTATGGAGAAGCAGCCGATGTATACGCGCTTGGTATGACGATGTGGGATATCTTGTATCCAGGTCGTGAAAAGTACCCTGAGCTGAAGAACAGTCATTTGTTGGTGTTTGAAGCGGTGCTTCAGGGCAAGCGCCCGAGATTTTATACGAAACCAAACGACCAGTTGCGCCAGATCATCGAGGATACCTGGCACGCTGATGCTCGCCTGCGCCCAAGCGCTGAGAATATCGTGAATGTGTTGGAGACGATTCAAGAGGAGACTCTGGCGAGTTTTTCATCGGAGCTCATGGAGCATTTGGGTGATCATTTTATCGGCGGTTCTGCAGTTCACCGTATGCAGGAGTTGAAGTTTGTGAGTACACCCGGCGAGGCGATTCGCTTGGGCAACGCACTTATGGATGCCGGATTTGTGCACCATCATAAACATAAGAAGCCTTTTGAGAACTCCAGCCAGTGCCGCTACTATATTGACGAAAGTAACATCATTCTTTGTCATCCGCTCGACAAAGAAATCAATCAACAGGGATGGATCCATTCGGAAGTGGCACCGCCTCCGACCAATAAACGAGATGGCCGTAAGTTCAGCAACGTAGCTGAGTCGCTAGCAGCCCATTGGATGCCGCGAACCAGCACGGAGTCAGAAACACAGTCACTTGGACCAAGTGAACGAGGACGAATTCCATCTGGCGATCAAAGCACTTGGTCTGATTTTGCTGGTGGGCAGTTATGCGCTTGTCGCCGACTCGGACAACGACTTGAGCAACACACGAAGCGACCGCGTCGTGGACTTCGCCAGAAGGTGAGGGCTCGTCTGGAGGAAAACCAACTCACGGCCAATCTTCTGGCGAATGAGAACACACTCAAGGGCTACGAACCGGCCGAGCCGGACGTACTTCTCCTGGAAGAAGACCATCAAATGCCGCGTTCTTCATCAATCACGATCGTGTGAGTGCTGTCCCAGTCGATGTTTGTTGAATGTGGCTCTATAGGCACCAGGAGCAATGCGGCAGTGGCAATTCCAATGCTGCTGTCGATGCTGTTTATACAAATCATACATTTGTTGCGTTTGATGCGATCTCTCGTTTCATTTTTGCACCAGAGCGAACGAGTGGGAGACTATTCGCAAGAGGCTCTTCCCCAAGACGCTCTCGTAGCCAACATCATGCAGCAAGAGTTCCAATCCTCCGGTAACAAAGCCCACGAGAAGCAGCGGCTGAATCCTGTCAGCACCGGAATAGAGCTTAAGCCAATTGCTCGGTTGTCTCCGTACGATGTACCTCGTCAAGTGAGAGCACGAAGAACGGACATCGCTGGAGACGCTTTCAACCTGCACGAATCCACCAAAGCGATCTCTGTGGAAGGCGTCCAATCGCTCGAAGAGATGAAAGTCTTGCGCGCCATCGTAGCGCGTGAACAGGGACTCGACCGCCTATTGGGATGCTGCTGCAGCTTTGAGAAGGACCGAACAGTGGAGCTGCTCGAGACCATGCTTCAAGTGCGCGTGCTTTCGCTCGACACAATTGACGCCATCGCAGGCTGGCGTCGTCGCATGATCCAGATCCAGCCCTTCCGGTGGCGCAAAGTCAATTATGCGCTGAAAATGGCTTGCGATTTGGACTTCTTGAGCAGAAGCCATCAATGCATCGTGGCTATGGACGGTATCCGCCTCATTAAACGTAATCCATTCTCGACCATCGGAGGGCTCGATCAGAACATGACTATGCTCTGGCAGTACGAGCTCCCGGAGGAAGGAGACCTGTCAGTGCTTTTGGATTCGGCCAGCTTTGTGTCCAGCGGAGTGGCCATGGACGTTGCGTCCCGGATCCGACTGGCCGAGTGGTTCATCGTACTTGAAGAGCGTCGCTATGGCAAGCTTTCAAAGGCGCAGATAGACTCGGTAGACCACCGATCCAAGGAACTGATCAAGCGTGAGGCTGATTTTGCCTCAAAGGCTCGCTTTGGTCTTGTCCAGCGAGAAGACGAATGAATGAATTACGGCGCCCCAATCATCCAGTAGGCCAACGCCCGATGGCGAAGGCCTCTCCGTATATTGACAATTTTCTTCTCACTTTGTCGACCCTCTGTGGCTTACCACGATCGATTGTTCAAAGCCTATTGATCCACAGTGTGAGTGTTCATCCATGCGCTTTTAGTTGCCGCCGTTGCTTGCCGCACGACGTCGTCGAATTTCTTCCCACGTGGTCGGCTTGCCACCATCGTCCTTGGTTCCTGGAGGCAGGTCGAAGTAGTACGCGTCATCGTTGTTGCTTTCCTGCGGTCGCGCTTGAGGACGCGCGTACGGATCGCGCGAGAGCGGGGGCGTGTCGTCGTCATATTGCGCACCAGGCGATGACGACGGTGACGCTCCTCCAAAGAACCAAGGCGAAATGCTCGTGGGCAGCTCCTCGTCCTGCGATTCTTCACGCGGCGACGACTTGAGACCACGACTCGAGATCAAAGGCGCCTTGGCTTGGGTCGGATACGACGGCTGGAGGTTCACTGGCTCGCTCCACACGTCACTAGACCACATTCAGAATGAGATGCCACCATGAGACACAGAACTGGGCTGACGTACTTGAGCGATCCGTTCTCCTTCATCTTCTCCTGGATCTCGAGCACAAATTCGTTCGTGGGGATCTTGGCAAACAGACTAAAGGCACTGGAGTGAGTCACGAGGGTCTCAATATGCAAGGGTCGAGCACACGCACATGGCTCGAGAGCGGTCCGCAAAGGGCGATTGCTCGCTCGGGAGCGTGAGCATTTCCGTGAAGAGATCGTGGCGGATGCTCACGACGCCGTACGTCATACCGGCAAATGCGCCCGCTATATTCAAACAGTGTATGAGTGACAGCCCACGAGTCATCATGCAAACGGTAGCGTACTGGCTGAGGTCATGGCGCCCAACAAGCGGCGCTTGCTGCCGGACGTTCGCCATACTGCATACAGACACCGCGCAGTCAGTCCCAAGGCGATATCAAGCTGTTCGGAAGGCGCTTACTCGTAGCGCAGGCCGTGCCACCTAGCACAAAGCCGATGAACGCGCGTCGTTTGCCAATGCGCGCGTGCTTCTCGAGCACCTGCTTCTCCGCCTCGACCCTAAAGCCCACAGCAACAGCGTCAGCAACAGAGCAGCAGGCTCCTCCCGCGATGGGGATACGTACGTTCCCATAGTCACGGTCTCGGTCATCTTGCCCAGCTCCGCGCCCAGGAGGCGGACCGCTTCGTCCATCGCCACATTCTGCATCATGGCCAAATGAGGAGCCTCCGATCATGGGGCAAATGCTGCTCGCTCATTGGCTTAATATTCCATGTTGTCATTTATATCCAATCAAAAGCAAGTATTTGGGTTGAAATAGCCTTTTCATTGGATAAAAAACAAACTAGGCCTGCGCTTTGACAAGCAAGAGGCCTTCGAGCGCGAGCCGCTCGATGAGCTTCTGCTCGGCGAAGGAGAAAAGCTCCGGCAGATGGTCGGGCAGCTGGCAGGACACGAAGCACTGGCGGCCGGTGCGCTGCGCCAGACGCTGCGCGATCTGCTGCTCCTCCATCTCGGGCGCGCCCACGACGGTCGTGATGAGCGGCATGGGGCTGTACGGGGTCGTCACGGCTGTGGACATGGTGCTGGCGCGTTGGGATCAACACAGTGTTAGTGCCTGGGAGCAGGAGCAGATATCACGCCAAAGAGGCACCAGAAACGTACGATAAACGAGGTCGTTCGGCGCCCGAGCCCATCCAGACAAACATGGAGTTGGACAGTAGCCAGATCTGCGCGATGCAGACCTGATCCAGCAGCGTGATGGTCATGTTGATCGTGCGGAAGCTCTCATCTGTGTCATCCATAGCGCAAACGGGTCAGTGCACGCGCGATCCACGTGCTGCTGAAGCTCGTACCGGTCGTCTCGCGCAGCTGCAGATTCGCGAGGTCCTGCGCCACCGCGCTGCTGCTCTCGGTGCCGACTGCCATGCAGAATCAGAATGCGGACAGAGAGACAGACAGGACGCTTGTGAGCTCCAGAGTAATCACCCATCCGCCCGTGCGCCACGTCCACGGGATCATCGCACCTGCTGCCGTGGCCATCTTCCTTCAGGCGATTGATTATTGATGATGACGAGGTCTGGGGGATACAGTTGCTGCTCACGGATTGGCTATAAATAAAGATTTATCGCCATTGGATGAAAATGAGTAAATGAAGTGTCGCAGACGCAGATCTGATGCGATCACATCGTTATCAGGCAGTTGGAACACCATGGACGTCGACGCCGGGCCGAATGCGGCGCTGGTGCGTGCCGAGAGCAAGAAAGCGATCCAAGTGATTGCTCGGCGATTGAATAACCGGCTGCAGCTGGAGACGTACGCTCTGTGGCTGGCTCCACTGCTGTCCCAAGTGTTGGCTGAAGCTCCTTGGCATGGAACTTACCTGGGTGTTGTTGCTTCTCTCCAGGCAGGACGAGTTGCGTGTGGCGAGAAACAACTTTATGATCGCCAAGAAGCGAGGAGCTATTGGGCTGTTCACAGGGGCAGCAGTCTCGGGGCTTGGTACGTAGTAGCCATGCGAGCGAACCCCATTGTGATAAAGAAGTGTATGCCTGTTGCGATGGATACAGCATGGCGAGCGTTCGTTGGCAAGCAGAGAAGCATGATGCTCGCCGTTGTCTGTAAGCCTGCGACTACAGTTTGATTGTCTATTTCATCAATCGGTGCTTGATGATGCGACTGCGCTGTGTAATTGCCAGCGGGAGCCGTGGCTGGGATGAGCTATGGAATGTTTTCGGTGCGGCAGAAGATGTTTCTGGAGATGCTGAGTCTACCGGATGACAAGTCGCCGTTCGCGAAGCGAGCCCATGCCATGTAAGTAATTACATACGCTAACGTCGCTTCAACATGCTGATCATACCGAGCGCCTCTGCAACTCTTGATGCTGCAGTTTGGAGAAAGAGATGCCTAACAGCATTCTCCACGCTGAGTTTCGACGTCGACGCGCTTTGATGAATCCATGGGCTGACGAAGCGTACGTGTGTGTGTATCCATCATGCTACTGGTGTTAAACATTGATGGCTACATGGTTGCTGTCACAGAGAGAAGGAGATTTGGACGGAGCCTTCGCCGCCACCATCTCGAGCGCCTGAAGACATCTACAAGCCGCGATCCACAGATCCTTCCACTGAGCAACAGCAAACAGAGGAAGGAGATGCGTTTGATGATAACGGCCAGCGTCGTTCGTCTACCAATAAGCAGCCCTTCTGGTGGACAGAGAACAACGAGGATGACGAGCATGACGACGACGCAGGCGGCAAACCCCCATCCACGACTTGGGAGGAGATCCGCCGCCGTACAGGACGTCGTGGCTGAAGCCAAAGATCCTCCTGTTCGCCATCTGTGACGATGAACATGTGCAACGGAATCAGGTCCCGTTAAATATCTTGAAGGTTTGTGAAAAAAAAGAGTAATTGACGAACGCTTGTCTCAGTACATTAGTCTTCCGGTGGCATGCATTCCCCAAAATAAAATGTTCCTCACGAGCATAGTACCCGCATCAACATACTGATTCAAGTTAAGGAATACGAACTCGTGCATCAACACATTGATTTAAGTTACAAATCAGGCCGTTTTTTGTCGTTATGTTCGCTGGGAGCAATTGCGTGGACCCACTGTTCCTCGTTTTTCACCAATCAGAGAGTCTGTAACAATATTTTCCACCAATCCGATTGCGATTATTTTCTCCTGCTCTATGTTCTCGAAAACTTTAGCGCTTGGGAATGTGTGGGCGGTCTGGAGAGCTCCATTCAGACCATCGTCCGACGACGAAGAGCGACCAGCGCGCCGCACGAGACGCGAGCTACGCAGCGAACGGAGGCCACAGGCGTGCAGCCGCAAACACCAGACGCTGGAGAGCTGTGTCCAGAACAGACGCTCGCTGGCCTGGTCTCGGTAGCCCCTCGCATCGTCGCAGGAGGTCAATTATAGAATGTCTTCCAGCACATCCGAGTCGCGATTGCAGTCTCACCAACACGGCTTCGTGCAGACAGAGCTGGAGCAGGAGCTCTCGGGCGATCCGGAGGCTGGTACGGACCACGAGTTCAGCTATCTTCGTGCGCAGAGTCCTCCTCGGCCCTCACGTGCGACTGCTCCCTTTGGCTCAGTGCGTAGGATCCTGCCGACCGCCGCGCCGTCAGTGATGACGCTGCCCATGCTGTCCCCTCACTCGTCCAACGGGACGAGTCTGCCTCCCATGAGCCACCGCAGCGCCAGCGCTAACTCCAGTACGAACGGCTCGCAGCATTCGACGCAGAGCGGCTGCAATGGACACCACCACCATCACGACAAGCGCAAGGACCTCGGCGGCCACGAAGACGAGGACGACGATGAAGACGACACAGAGAACGATGGCCACGTGGACTACAAGTGCGACAATCTGCAGTGCGCCAAGCGCGTGGCGGCGGCCAAAGCCAAGAAGCTGCCGTCCTCGCATTATTATATTGACGACCAGGGCCGCCTGCGCGTACGCAAGATGTGGTGGCTGTTTACACGCATGAGAAGGGTCATGACCGTGATGCTGCCCGGATTCAAGCCCGACAGCAACACGTTCCTGTGCGCGCCCATGATGGCCAACACGATGCTCATGATCTCGCTCTTCGTGCTGCGCCTGGTGATCAACCACATCGTGTTCATGCAGATGGACAAAGAGGACGCGCACATCACAGGCCACGAGCAGTGCCACGAGTATTCCAAGACCTTTCTCGACTCCTTCTCGTACACGATGATCGGCAACGTCATGCTGTGTCTCCCGGCCTTTGAATTCAGCATCTGCTCGCTATTCCACACAGTCGGCAAGGCCAAGACGCTTTCCTTGGCGGCCACTGCCGGCCCGACCGTTGTGGCTAGTGACGCTAATGGAGGTACAGCCATCGACGACGACGCAGCTCCACGGGTGGCCAAGACTCATTTGCTGCGGATATGTGAGCTGCTCGTGATCTTTGAGATCCCGTTCCTCATGTACACGCTTGTCGACATCCTGTTTGTAGCAAACTCCAATGTTTTCTCGGCTACGAGCGATTGCTACAAGCAGCTCTCTTCGGGCGTCTTTATCGGCTATCTAGTGGTGCAGATTCTCGGTCTTATCGCCTACTGCCTCCGGTGGAAACAGATCATCCTGTTCCACCGCATGCACGAGCATTTCCTGTTCCAGCGTGGCTGCGTGCCCGGTCGAGCTCGGTTCGAGTACGTTGAGCGCTCGTTCCATGCGCCGCTGTTTGCCTCAGCGTATACCAAGCACGTGCATTCCATCAAGAAAGCGCTGTATCGTGCAGCCAAAAACGGCGATATTGACGACGTGCGGAGACTCGTGCAGGAGGCTATCGAGATCGATGGCCCTGACTTTTCAACCAAGTGGTACGAAAGCAAGTACTGTGGTGGCGAAAAGGCGTTATTCGCTCGGTGCCAGCGTAATCCGCTGCATGTGGCTGTGATATTTGACCAGATGGAGATCGTGCAGGAACTGCTCTCGAACGGCCACTTCGACGTGCACCAGATGGAAAAGATCGAGCTGCTCAAGCTCGGCATCTCGTGGGTCTTCCATTTCCTGTTTCGGGTCATCGGATTTCTTGACAAGAACAACTTTACGCGACATAAGACGCGTGAGCCGTTCGGCCCAGTCGGACTCGGCCGATCAACTCTGCTCACGCCGCTCCATGTGGCCACGACGATCGGAAACATCGACATGGTGTTGTTGCTGTTGCGCTACGGCGCGAATCCTAACGTGGCTGCCAAGTGCACAAACCGCAAGTTCGCGACGCCGCCGTTGTACTGGGTCGTGAATAAAGAATGTGCGCGATTGCTTCTAGACGCGGATGCAAATCCGCTTCATGTACCAGGCAAAGGTTTTTACCTCACACCGTACGAAGTTGCGCGTGTTATGGGCAACAACGCGGTGGCTGTGCAGATGGAGAAGTATGGTGCTGACGTGGCACTCACGCCGCTGCATGACGCAAGCGCCAAAGGATTCAAGGACGAAGTCAAGTTTTATCTCGAGCATGGAGCTAACCCTGACGCTCTGGGTGAGAAAGTCATCGGGTATTTCAAGCGCACACCGCTTCATTGGGCCGCTATTCGAGGCCAGACACGCATCGTTAAAGTGTTGCTTCGTTACGGAGCGAAAGTCGATGCGCTCGATGTTTTCGGCCGCACACCGCTCATGTGGGCGGCTGTCTTGAATCGCATCAAGACCGTCGAAGTGCTGCTTCAGAATGGAGCTGATGTCAACGTGTGCGATGTGCAAGGCGATCCGATCTTGTGCCTTTGCGCGGCCGGTGCGTGCACGACCATGGCGAATTCCATGGCCGTCGCACAAAAGCAGACCAATCGTCAAGTTACTGATGCCAGCAGCGTACCCCAGAGCGGTGGAAGTCATGCTCACGAAGAACAAAATCATGTGCCAGCAACTCATAACTCGCTTGCGCGGAGCATGGATCCTCAAATCTTCCAGTTGCTCCAGGACAATGGCGTCGATCTGCATGCAACGCGCGAATGCAATGGTGACACTGCGCTTCACGTCGCTTTGCGCAAGAACAATGAGAGTGCGGCTATCATGTTTGTCCGTGCAGGAATTCCTGTCACTAGTGTGAATATGCTTGGTCAGCGTGCACTCGAGTGTGCGACATCGTCCTCATTACGCTATGCGATCAAGAAGGAGGCCGGTCATCGCGATGTGATGATTAGTTATTGTCATTCACACTCGGCACTGGCGCGGAAGCTGCGAGATGCGCTTGAGAAGGCTCACGTCACAACCTGGATCGATTCCATGGACCCCAGTGGCATTACGGGTGGCTCAGTCTGGCGTCAGGAGATTGCCAAGGGCATCCAGTCCAGTGCGCTTGTGTTGGCACTTCTGACACAGGATTATCCAACATCGCAATGGTGCATGAAGGAATTGGCGTTTGCCAAAATGCAAAACGTACCCGTGGTTGCTGTACAGTGCGAAGACATGGAGATTACTGAGGAGCTGCAAGTTTACCTTTGGACGCGCCAAATCATTGATTTCCGATCAGCTGTCCAACCCAAGGACCACTCGCTCACAGAAGCCGCGAAGAAAGGAAATCACGCGAACAACGACGACCTCTCCTTCGATTTGGAACTGCAGACGCAAACCAACACATTCTCCCATGAATATGATGAAGACGCCTTCCGCAATTGCATGCGACTCCTCCTGGATGGCATTCAAGATCAGATCGAAGAGCACCGCGTCAGGTCTGCGCAACGCCAGCAAGTTCGTGAGGGGCTCAAGAAGCAAACAACCATGGAGGAAGATGCTGGGTCTGGATCCGACGGTGAATGTTCGCGTGAAACTGGCCTGCGTCGTACCAATACGTCATTCCTTGCGGGGAGTTCCATGGCAATGCTGCTTAATGCAACCGAGAACTCAGCCTCTTCGTACGTTTTCCTGGCGCATGGCGACTACCACGCTTCGTTCTGCCGTCGGCTGAAAATGGCGTTGGCGAAGCAGGGTATTCGCTGCGTCGTGGATCAGGCGGTTCCCGCTGTCCAATACGCCGCGGGAGTTCAAACCGGTGGCAATGCGAGTAGCCATTCTGGTGCTAGTACAACCCAGAACGAAGCCACCAGCATGTCGGTGCAAGCCCGGCAGATGGCCGCCAAGGATGCCATCCTCGAGTGCTCGGCCGTGCTTGTGGTGCTTTCGTCTTTGTCTGCGAAATGCGATATGCTGGCTGACCAACTGGCGTTTGCAGAAGATCGCGGCAAGACCATCGTGCCCGTTCTACTATCGTTGCATCAGGTCGACCTCGCCAAGCGATACACATTTTCCAGGAGCGTAATCCAGCATTTCAACGTGTCGATCGGATTTTCTCAGAGTGTCGAACGGCTGGTCACATACGTTCGCGCGCAGACTGAGCAAAGTGAACGGAACGAACGACGACGGCAGCGTCAAAGCAGCAATGATCCGTCCTCCGCGTCGTCTGGGTCTGTGCCGGGCTCTCCTCGGTTTCAATCGGTCGTTGAGATTTCGTCCCCATCGGATGCGGCTCTGTTGACAAGCGATGCCGACGCATTTCTGCCTCCAACACTTCCGATCGTCCAACCTCGAAGGCTGAATAATAGTGGCCACGGGTGGAGCAATTCCCCGACACACCCGCCTGCTGCGGCTGAAGACGTCGTTCAATTCCAATATGAACACTTGCACAACATGACACAGCCTTCTTCACCATTGGCCGGCCGTGGCATCCGCAATTCCGCTCGCACAGGATTTGTCCGTCGCCAGCCCAGCAGCAACAGTCGGAGCACCGAATACGTCGACTAAACTCATGTTCCAGTAGATAAATACGCAAAGGATCAATCCAAAATACTAAGCTAATAGAAAATGGCCAAGCAGTAATGAGCCAAAAGCAAAATTCACCCGAATCAATCATCCCATTGCGTGTTACTCCGGTGGAATCAGCAACAGCATGCAACTTTCGCTTGGTAGTGGTGCGCCTGGTGCCTAAGCATGTTTTGGCTTCTCCCGTGCATTGTGGAACATCATCAGAAACAAACTTACGCTGTTCAAGCATGCTTGGGCTTCTTCCGTGCGTCCTGGAACTCAGTCATGCCCTGGCCGCTGCCAACCACGCCCACGCGACCATGCACCGTTGCAGGCGAAGCAAACATGCTCTCGCCCTTCTTGGTGAGCGCTCCACTTGCACCCTTGACTTTCTTCTTGATAGCCTTATGCTGGAAGGTCTTCCAGTCGTTCTGCTTCGTATTGCGCTCGTTGTCAATGTTCTTGTGGCGGTTGATGCTCTTGATCTGTCGCAATCGTTTGCGCTTGCGCTCCTTCTCGGCGTCCGTGTCGGTGGGCAGGATCTGCAGGTTCTCCGGGATCTTGATCGGCTTGTCGATCAGAGCTAGCACCGGCTTGCCTGCTGCTGATGCTACAGCCACTGCGGTAGTGATGTCGGCTGGTGTTTCAGCGCCAGTCACTACAGAGGATGTCACAGCAGCCTCAGACGTGGAGGCAGTCTGGCTCAACGGACGCAGGTACTCGTAAGGCACTTCCTCCGAGTTGCCGTAGCCGTTGAAGAGCACTTGGAACCCGAACGGCGTGATCTGAGTCACAGCGCACGTGTAGAACTGGTTGTCGACGTAGTACTTGGCCTCGCACTGGAAGCCCGTGGCGATCTCGGTCTTGTCCGGCAGAGCCCCACTGGCCGACTCAATGGGCCGCAGGCGTTCGACCGAGAGCGTTTCCTTGGTGCCAAAGCCCAAGTAGTGCACCTGCACAACAGCGTCGCTCTCAGCGGCTTCGACGTACACCGGATACCACACGCCCTTGTTCTCGGCCTCGTACATGCTCCCAGGCTGAATGGCGTCTGCAGCAAGCACGTTAATGAGTATTCTGATTGCACGTATGCGGCCAAGAGAGGAGCTCTACGTACTTGACGAAGCGACCGCACTTTGAAAATGCGTCCCATTCAATTGCACGGCTGTCCTGGTCTCCTGCGCTGCGAGTTTCAAGTCAATCTACCAGCATCAAGATAGGTCAGCAGTCGGACAAGCCAGGACAGAGAGGAGCTTGGAGTACCGCTTCTTTGGTGAGCTGGATGACTTCGACGAGGTCCTTGGCGATGCCGATGAACTCTGCATTCTCAGCGTCGGCCTGCAGCAGTTCGTGGATGCTCTGGAGCTGGTCTGTGAACGTCACGAGGCGGCTCTGGAGCTCCTCGAGTCCCGCGTCTGCTGTCGCCATGGCTCTTGGTCTTGACCGCGGCGGTGTTGGCCCAGTCGCAATATTAGGTGGACCACCTTAGAACACTCCGTTGAATATATTTAATGTGGCACAAACTTAAACATTAATTAGTAGGTTCGCAATCGTCATTAGTGTGGTGTACATGACCTGCACGTAACGAGTCAGTCATCACCTTGGTGACAGGCGCGAACCAGAGCCGACCAGATCGCGGAGCCGGCTGGACAGAGAAGAACCGACTATCCATCCTGGCCATCTTTTCTGGATTAGTGACCGTGTCCGCCGGCCCAGCGGCTCGCCTTTGCCTGCGACCGTCGCGTGTTGCTAACACCTTTCCCGTGCATATCAGTCGTGCGGATTTAACTTTTGGCCCCGAACCCGAGCCAGCCGAACCGGATTTCCCCCATCGTTTGCGCATTCGGCGAAGCATGCTCGCTTCTTTGAATCAAAGAACGCCTGGTCTGGTCTTTGGGTGGGTGGCGGTCACCTATGATTGGGTGCATTGGGGGACATGCATCATGGACCTATGCGTCCATCGCGAAGCGCACACCTCATCATAATGTCCCATACGACCGACAATGTGCCCGTACAAGAAAATGGTGTCCGAACATTTTCGCACATGCTTTGGCGTTCGATTGTTAAAAAGTTTGGTTCGGAGGATCAAGTGTCTGTACGACAGAGGGTCGTAGCTCTTCGCTGTAGACGGTAAGAGTCGCAGCGACCAGGCAGCGGTTGACAATCCTCAAGTTTCTTAATGGGTGGTGCAGACCATGGGGTGAGCTCATCCCGTTTAGGCCGCTCTGCACGATCCTGCATCCTTGTGCTCCTTTTGTGACTAGGGCTTAGGCGTTCATCTGCGAAAATGGGTTCACAGCAGCCTCACGCACCACAGATCCTTTGTAATTTACCGTACTGTACAGTACATGATGTGCTACGTTAACCATCACATAAGAGCAACTTGAGCACCCTTTGCAATCGTCTCACAGTATAAATACCATGGAGAACAGCAAATTTGCCACACACGCGCAAATAGTACATATGTGTTGATAAGATGCAATATACTTCATTATAATATAATGAAGTATTATCGTATCAACCCACCCAAGCTCACAGCATTAAGTCAATACGCTGTTTTCGAAAAGAGTTAGGAATAAGAAATGCTGTTGAGCTCAAGACTGATCGGACCTCCTGTAGGTACATTAGCGATGAAGAAGTAAATGTACGGGTACAAGCTGCTTTGGAAGAACTGCAACGAAGCATTACACTACGACACGTCGTTTTTCTAGCCAATGAGTCCGTATGCCATGCAATTACCACTACGACACGTCGTTTTTCTTGGAGGGAATCAAAACTGCATGATCTTAGCAAGCACGTTACTACATTACTTTTCAAGCACGTGAATCCGTATGCATCGTATAGCTCTGTTGTTTGATCGGTATGGTGTTGTAGTCAATCGTGCAGATTTGCCCCGTGTTGTGAGTTTAGGCCAGCATTTTAGCTGATGCAGAGAGCTCAGTACCACTTAGATTTCGAGCGGGAACAGGCACAGGTGCGCACAAAGCAAGGCCCAGAGGCCCACAAGATGGGCCTCCCAGTGCATAGAACTGAATACGCGGCAGGGGCCGCGGGTCATCTGGGCCATCTTTACTCGAAGACCAGTGGACTCACAAGCTGATCTACGTTAAAGCTGGTTTTCGCGATGTTACACATGGAAAGTAAACACCGACTTCATTCAATTCGTATATTGCTTTGTTGTATGTATGGGATCGAAATGATCTCTTCCTGCGCCATTTTCCAGGCTATTTCATTGACATGCTGTCTCAATGCGCACGCATTAGCAGAAAAGCGGACGAGTGACAAGTTATAAGGAATTGTCACTAAGCAAACAGTGCATTGCACAGTGTGGTGTGCCTCACAACCGCGCAGTATGGGCGTCGGTGTGCTTCTGGGATCGGAAATCTGTTTACCAAACAAGAATTGCCGCAGGGGAGTAGGACGCACAATTCCACGCCCTTGGCCCTTTTCTCACCATAGGGTGTGGCGTAGGGATGCCCTGCGACCTTTCCAGGTGTCTCACCGATAATAAGGTGGGATAGGCAAAGGCAAATTGCCGATTGCCAAAGATTCTCCTCTAATTCGCACCCAGTTCTAAGTTTTATTTTGCCAGCTGTCGTGGTAAAATAACTAGTCAAGTACAGTTGGAAGGATTTTACATGGGGGACGCCGCATGGGCACAGAGGGCGATCATCAGGACATCAGCATAGGGATCATAAGAAAGAGATTAACCCAGATCGGCAATTCTAGTGAGCCAGCTGGATAGGTTGTGTTTATTTGAGCCCCCGTCATTCTACAAAGGTGTCAGGATGGTTCGCGTCCACATGGCCGTAATTGCAGATAACACCTCTGCATGCAAAGATCGACAATGGATCGGGGGCTAAACTTGCCCACGGGATCCCGGTCAGCTGTGCAGGAGCAAGCGCATGCGACACCATCAACTGCGTTGCGCGTATCACTGCTGTAGAGTGGTCGTCCTGCGTTCTTTTTCCCGCTAGATCTTTGTTATCGTCTTTCTATTTTGCGCATTTTGCCTCTTGTCTGTACGGTACGCCTTCAACTCTCTGCCTGGGTGGTGAGGCCGCAGTGGACTCATCGTCATAAAGGTCAGAACGTTGCGGACGGGCTTGCTTCCGTTGGTAAGAAACGGGCCACGGGGCCCCGGGCAACGGCTGGTGCGGGCTCGGGCTCCCAGACTCGGCTGTTTGGAGGCGTGTGGCCCGTTTTCGCTCAGGCGTACACAATCAGCAAAAGTTTTAGCGCTTTTGGCTTGCGACCCCACGACTCGCACCAATCGATTCATCACGTTTTTTATGATTCCTCCCATCCGCCATTCCCAGATTTGCGCTCTTCCTGCGTTGGCACTTTAGATTTGTCCATCACAGTACCAAAGAGATGCAGCCCAGCTCCAGCTACGGTCCCCATGCAATGCCTGCGCTGAAGCGCCGCGTGGACGACGTGATTTTCGACCACCAGGCTCCTGCCAAGCGCTTCCGCCAGGACAACAGCCAGCCCCGCTCGGCGCCGGCTTCGCCTGACTCGCCGATCGCTCCTTTCGAGCTGGCCCGCTCCAGCAAGGAGGACGATGAGGCCGCCATGTCGCCTACTCGCAAGGGATCCCGCCCCAACATGTCGGCCTCTAATAGCATCACTCTCGAGATGCTGCGACCGCACTTTGAAAAGCCGTTGGCCCAGGTCGCGAAGGTGTTCGGCATCTGCGTCACGCTGCTCAAGAAGATCTGCCGCAAGCACGGCATCTCCCGCTGGCCACACCGCCAGATCACGGGTCTCCGCAAGAGCATTGCATCTATGGAGCACGCCATTGGATACTTCGAAGGATCGCGTCGCGACTCGTACGCCGAGCAACTGCACAAGCAGAAAGTCAAGCTCGCCGCACTACTCGACGACCCCACGAAGTGCAACTCGAACTCGGAGAACGACGACGAACGATACAGCGTGTCCACTGCCTCGTCAAACTCGCCGCCTTCCAGCCCCCAGTACTACCAGACAGCCCCCGCGCCTGTGGCTCAACGCGTCGTTGCGGCAGCTCCACCGAGCGGCCACATGGGCTCCACTATGCACGCGGCCTCGCATGGCTTTGTTGGTGTGTCCCGACCACAATACAACGGCCACGAGTACACAACCGCAACCCAAGGCAACTTCGGCATGCTGCCTTCCTTCGCCAAGCTCCACTCCGTGTCCCCATCACGACAGATCGCGACGCCACTGTCGTCGTACCAACGCGCCCCAGTTGTGGTGGCTGCTCCGGCCCCCAGCCCGTACTTCCGACCGCAGCAGCCACAGCCTCACAGCCACAGTGGGCCGCAGGAACGTATCACAACCGTCCAGCTGCCGCCCCTACACGCTGGTGGTCGCTCGATGCTGCCACCCATTTCCTCTCTAATGGGTCAAGCCAAGAGCAGTGCAGCCTGGTAGATACATACCTAGTACCGATAGAGAACAACCAAGTGTATGCGTACAACATATTTATCTATGAAAACAAAGAAATTTTGATGAAAGCACAAACTAATCCCTTGTACACTTACACAGACAATTCTAAATTCTATTGACTCCAGTCACATCTACATAAGATTCTGTTGCTTGAACCTGTGCATTCAACATCCATTCTCGTCTACCCTGCTGCAAACGCTCATCCATGGCTTCCTACACGTACAGAATTGTTCCACGCAGCCAACATACAGTACCCACTCAACAGAGAATTCTCGTATTGAGCCAGTTTTTCCCTTTTATTCGCTAGGGTTTCTTCAACTAATAAGGTAATGAAGAGGGTCGAAGTTCTCGTCTAAAGTCACGCACCTGGATCTCACCTTGATTGCTGCTTCGAGCGATCGTTGGCAATACATGGAATACTGCCTGCACCATAAATGCAGATTTGCAGGCAAAGCGCAGCTCAGTTTCCACATCCTAAAGGAAGGGTCTGTCTGCGCAAAGGGAGTAAACAAGCGGTTCAACAGTGCAACGGATTTCCAATTGCATCATCACGACAGATTATTGCTCGCATAAATATGCCTGTCGGTCTTTTTCTTTTTGTATTTACGCAGACATAAAACTACAATTTATTAACTTTCGATCTTTGGGCATATGCACCTGTGTAGGTTTTCTGCAGTTACATGCGCACACGAGTCATGGAGAGATTCAGTCCTGATGTCTCCTCCACGTTCTCCAGCGCTGACGAAATGGACTCAAAGTTCCGGACCTCGTTCTGGTCTGGCCCTGTGGGCGTCCGGCTGTCTTCGTCGTACACCACGACGTCGTCCTCATCAATCACAATCGGCTGGTTCTGGTTCTCGATCAAGTGGTTGCTGCTGTTGTGGAACGCATTCACTCCGCCCTCGGCACCAAATGCGAACGACACGAAGGACGTTTGCGCGTCCGTGAGCATCGTGCCGTTGCTGCTCTCTGAAGGGCGTCTATAAAAGCGGCGAAGGCCGGTAACGAGCAGATCCGTACTAGCCTTGAAGCCCATGCCCGACTTGACGAAGTGGAACAGCTCGTTGCGAGCGAGCGAGTAGTGCTTGTCGAGTCCCACTTCGACCTCGTTGAGCATGATGGGGAAAATCGGCCGACCCTTGTCCTCAGCGAAGGCCAATTGGTCACGTACAAGCTCGCTCGTCATGGTCTGGTTCGATAGGATCGCGATGAAGCACGTGCACTTGAGAATGGCTTCCTGGGCGGCGTGGATGCGATCCTCAAAGTCCTGATCAGCCGCGTTATGATCTCCGTAGCACATGATGCCGTAGTTGCGCAGCTCCTGCACCAGTTGGCGGACGAAGGTCACGTGCTTGTCACCGTGCGAGAGGAACACAAACGGCTGAGCTTCGCCGCCAGTGCCTCCCGTCGCCATTTCCCACGACTGGAACATTTTGGAAAAGCCCGTACCGTTCGCGCTCAGGGCAGTACCCATCGGAGCACGCTTCCGGTTCTTGCCTTGCTGCACTGCGGCCTCGCGGCGCTTTTCTATCTCGTCACGCACTCCGTCGAGTAACAGTCGGAACTGCGACTGGTACTTGCGATCGTCGTACTCGTACTCGATCTGTCTCGCATTCTCGGCATTGCGCTTCGTAAGCGTGATCGAAGGCTCGAACGGGATGAGCTGGCGAGTGTATAGGTACACCTGCAGATCCTCGCCAATGCGTACACTTTCAGTTGAGACAGCGAGAATCGGCGTGCCAACCTGCTTCGCCAGCGCTAGCTCCTTTAGACACCACTCCGATTGAGCGTAGTCTTCAGTCAAGATACAGACAACCAACGCAGCGTTCGTGATACCACGCGCGATCTCTTCTCGCCAAACAGATCCACCGCCGATACCACTTGGATCCATCAAGTCCAGCCAAGTTGTGACGTTCGAATCTTCGAGACTCTTGCGCAACTTCTTAGCAAACTCCGAGTGGGAATGAGTATAACTGATCATGACATCACGGTGGCCAGCGGCTTGCTTGATCTCGAAAAGTAGCTTGGTCGAGGTCGTGCAATCCAGAGGCCGCAAGCCTTCGTTGTTCACTCTCATGAGGTTTCCACCACAGGCCAAAATAGCTAGCGCCGATTCTTCATGCTCTTCACGTACAGCCACATGCAAGGCGGTGTCGCCTGAACTGGGAAGCTGGTAATTGATGTTGGCACCAGCACTCACAAGCGCAGAGAACACATCGCGACTTGTGTCTTTGCCGTATGCTGCACAAACAAGAGGAGTCATTTGGTCCACGTCCACGAGATCCGGCTTGGCTCCTTTTTCCAGCAGAAGATTGATGACTTCCAACCGGTTCAGTCGAGCAGCCCAATGCAGAGCCGTTCGCCCACGAATATCTTGGAAATTCGGGTCAGCACCAGCCTCCAGAAGCAACTCAACACTTTGCACAGCACCGTTCACAGCCGCCCAATGCAGCGGCGTGCGGCGGTTCATACCGCAATATCCGTGCTCACCGAGGCAGTTCAGGTCCACGCGTCGACGGATGTACTTGCGCACGCGAGCGACATCATTCATGGCTGCTGCCGAGTGAAACGGCGTGAGTGCGACATCACAGCCCCATTCTTCCAGTTCTTGGGCGACAGCGTAGTTTTCGCGCAGGTAGGCAAGCTGGAGCACCGTGAGTGTGTTCATGTAGCCTGGGTCTGGGATCACGAGGTGGTTGGCGCCATGCTCCAGCAGCTCTCGCACAATCTCCTGGTGCTCGGCCAGAAAGATCGGCGGCACGCGCTCCGATCGGTACGAAGACCGAGCCATGGTGCTGACTTCAGCTCCATGCGCAATCAGCCAGCGCACCGTTTCCAATTGACCTGTTGCCACAGCGCAATGCAACGGCGTCACGAGCGTGGTCTTGAAGATCGACACCGCGTTCTCGTCCTCTGCACCGACAGGCTTGGACACGAAGTACCGGGCGAAGTACCAGAACAGGTCGCCTGTGCTAAACCGCACGCGGTCGAACTTATCGAGCGTGGTCACTTCAAAGCCGTACGTACGCAGCAAATCCATGGCCGCGATGTTGCCATTGTAGGCGGCCACATGCATCGGGTTCTTCTTGGACACGCCAAACACGCGCAAGTAGATGCGCGCGTCGCTGTAGAACGCCATGGGGAAGCCCTTGGCGTCCAGATCCTTGGCCTTGGCGTACTCGAGCACGTCACGCATCTCGCGCAGATCGCCGAGGCGAGTGGCCTTGTACAGCCGCTTGCGCACCGTGGCGATGACCTTGTCGTTCTTGTTCATGAGCTGGTCGAGGCCGGGGTCCATGACGTGGTTGCGCACGTCGCCGGTCTGGTCTTCCTCCTTGAACGCGCCCAGCTGCATCTTGACGTGCTCGCGGAAGCGCGCGAAGTACACGAGCTCCACGAAGATGCCCGCGAAGCAGAAGAGCGCCACGAGCGCGAAGACCTGCACGTGGTTCTCGCTGCAGCTGAAGGCGCCGCCGTTGAAGAACATGTACCAGAAGAAGAGCATCGTGATCATGGCGAATACGACCACGATCGCGCCGACCATCTCGCAGGCCTGGAACACGAGCGTGCGCTTGATCTTGTTCTTGTGCCCGGCGTCGTCCACGTCGTGCTCGCGCTGGAACGGCTCAAAGGCGCGCAGACCGGTGCCCGGCAGCGCCAGGACGATCATGAGCGGCATGGCGTGGTACGTGAGCGCCGAGAAGCCGACCATGTTCTCGCACGCGCTGGCCTGGAAGGTGTACACGCTGCTGGGCGACTGCAGCTTGAAGCCATAGGTCACGGGCTCCTCGTCCTTGTTCAGTACGAGCGAGTGCGGCGCGTAGAAGTAGTAGAAGCCCAGACCTGTGGTCATGACCGCCACTAGCGGCGCGGCCACGCGCAGCAGCCGCTTGGCGAAGAACGAGTTGTACCGGTAGGTCGAGTTGAGGTAGAACCGCGGCACGCGCGGCTCGATGCCCAGGAGCTGCGCCTTGGCGTGGCCGTAGAAGCTGCGCGCTGGCTGTGGGCCCTTGGTGGTCGCCAGTGCGGACGACCCCAGCGGCCCGTCGTCCATCATGGTGCTCACGATGGATGCGGCGTGGCCGCCGTTGCCATTGATCGACGGGATCGAGATGGCCAGGTGGTCTTCATCGTCATCGTCCCGAAGCGCGCCATGCGAGGCGCGAGCGGCCTCAGGCGCGGACCCGGCCTCATTGGACGTGATCAGACGCGCCGCCATGGTGTCTTTAGGCCGCAGACGCACACTGCGGCCAGTAGGACTCGGGGACACCAGCCCTTCGTACATTTTTGGCTCTGGATGTCCGGCCAATCTGTTCTTATCGAAGACGCAGCTGGTAGAGGCTGGTCTGGTGCGTGTTGCAGTTTGCGTTGTCAAATACAGCGGAAGCGTGCGGGGCGGGTTGGGTGCGTTTGTGAATAAGAGACAGCCGGGACAGGAATATCCACCTTGAACCGGCAGCGCGCCGCGTCCTTATAAAACGTCGAAGGTTTTTTCTATTTTTGCTATTTTTTGTAACAAATGTACTGACCTAAAGGTCACTTTTGGAAATCAAAATTTGTAAAGCGCCTTCTCGAATGGTTTATTGCACTGGATATGTGAAAAACGTGATTGACAGCCACTAATTTCTCTTGGCACTCACGTCACAAGATACTTTTTGGCTTGCGTGCGGATGAACGCTCCCCGTATCACAAAGATCATGATCTTTTTGGCTTTGCTTGTTAAAAACTACTTCGCACTGTGCGCTGACAACCAGCTCTGCTTGAATGCATTTCTTTTGTACCAAGCTGGAGAAGAGCTTGTGTGCAAAGTTCAGGATAAAACGCGGTGCGGGCGGTACATTTTCTCGGCATTTATGAGATTGAACACTGAATCCATCTAATCACTGTGGCAGAAACTCAATTTGCAGAATGGCGCGCGTCAAAAGCCGGTTTCGGGGGTTTCTGAGCTACCAACGCGCCATTTGATTGGTTACAATCTACCTGAGACGACATCGAGGTTGTTGTTATCATATCGCATACATAAGTAAGCCACCGCAAGAGAACAGATGCAGCGCACGTAGGAGCTCCAAGTTGTAAAGCATCGTCATTCAGTTCACTATCTGCTTCACACTGTCCAACAGCAGCTGCAGTATACATGATGCCATAGAGATTTTATGCCGTGTGGTTTTGCTGATTTCATCATTGCATATTCTAGAGCATTGCACAAAGCGCAAGAGCTATCTGCTCGCGTACCAAACACGCATGAGGTTCTATCGTTGTGAGACGTCTCAAGATCCCGCGTCTCTTTCCACGACAGTAGTACTGGTCTGGATCTGAACGCGATGAGACGCTGCACCGTAAACATTGCTGTACTGTACCAGTTGTCTACGATTTGTGCCCATACGGTGCAGATTCCCTGTGTTCGCGAATATACTCCGGTTTTGGCATAAATGGTACATTGTACCGTACAGGAAAAAACCGTTTCGCGCTACGTTTCCCTGCAGATGGCGACTGGATGAACGATTGCGGCCGCGCGAGAGAGCGGCCAGCGGATGACAAATCCCGACAATCCGACAATGGTGATGCGCGCGATCACGCACGAATCTATGATATATGTCACGCTCTGTGTGGCCCTTTGCAGGCAGACCGGGCAATCGGAAGAGAGTCCCCCATCGTGTTTAGCCCACGGCTCCTGCATTTATTTCATTTCTACTGTTTGTCTACCACTCAAGATTGCCACGCAGTCTATTGATCTCTATCTATTGATCTCCAGTTCATAAATATCGTTTCTCTTTCGTTTCTTGCCTTGAATGGACGGAGATCATTCGGATGAAGGGCTCGCTTCTAGTAAAAATCGCCTTGGTGACTGGGCGACGAACGGTTTAACAGCGACGAAAGCGACGGCAATGACGGCCGGGGTGCGCTTGCAGCCGTAGATGCAGTCGGGCGAGATGCTGGAATATTCGGGATTCTTTCTTCTTGCTGGGTATTTCGCGCTGCGAAGCTTGCACTACTTCTCCATTGCGTAGCACGAGCGATCGGTATATCGTGTGCTGTAGATGGGCCACGAAATTCTAATTCACCATGATCGCTAACGTTGGCCGCAGGAGCCTGCGCCTCGGATTTTTCTTCCTCCTCTTCGAGCTCATTCGTAGTTGCAGCTGACTGCGCTTGCTCTTCGTTCAGAGACTTAATAAACTCTTGCGTTGGTTCAGCTCCTGTTTGCTGGTGCGATTCCAAATCAATTTCAAGCTTGCGCAATTGCTCAGCGTACGATTTCTTTTCCTTGCCGTCAAAATATTGCACTTGCTGCTTGAGAGACGCGATACTCTTGTGCAGGCCGCAAATATGCCTGTACGGCCATTTTGCGATGCCGTTCTTGCGGCAAATTTTCTTCAGTAATGTCGTGCAAACGCCAAAATGCTGCGCAGCTTCCTGCAACGGTCGATTGAAATGCGGTCGCAGCATGTTAAACGTAATATCCCGAGACGCGTTTGTAATGGGTCGAACTCTTGGTGTTGGCAGTTGCCGAGGCGCTGTGCTGCCACTGGAGACGCTTGAAGTCAATGGAGCCGAAAGCGGCGGGGCGAAGAAAGAAAAGACTGGCGCTGCGCGTCTGCGCTCATTTACTGCATCCACTTCTTCTTGTTGTCCATCCCACACGGATGACTTTACTTCTTCCTCTTCATGATAACC
Organism: Elongisporangium anandrum; assembly: GCA_023337935.1. Taxonomy (NCBI): domain Eukaryota; phylum Oomycota; class Peronosporomycetes; order Pythiales; family Pythiaceae; genus Elongisporangium; species Elongisporangium anandrum. The sequence continues at coordinate 11,443 of JAADXR010000185.1, read as the reverse complement.
CCAAGACTGCTGCGGAGGAGGCGGGGCGGGTGCGTACATTGGACGCTGAGCGTACGACGGGTAATTTGCGCGCTGCTCTGGAGGTTGGTTGATAGATAAAAGTGCACGCTGGAATTCGCTGGCGCCGGAGTCGCTGGTCAAGCGGACAGTAGTTCTAACACGTTGCGCATGCGCCTCGTTTGACCCGTGGCGCTCTTCCGCATAGAACGTGGCACCAGCCGATGGAAGAGGACGCCGCGCTAATGATGATGCCGATGAAGAAGAGCCCATTGCGAACGTGGCCGGCACTGGATACGACGCTGATCTGGCGCTTGGATCATTTTCTTGATCAGACTCGGAGGTCGTGCTCCGCCCGACGTGCACCATCTACCAAAGAGTATACAACGTCTACCAAATACAAAAATGCACGCACACACGTACGAATAAACTTGTACGCACGCCAACTACGCTGCGTTCGTTCAAAAAGGAAACAAGGCGGCGGCAACAGCAGCGCAGTCGGTACCCTTGACGGATGACGGAATCGCCGCAAAGTGACGCAAACGGTAAGGTCCAAGCGTTCGATCGCGCAAGCTCACGTACAGTACAGCTCGCGTTGGACGCGCAATGCTCTTTTATGACCCGCTCGACAGCCTCTGGCGTATTTTCAGCGTTGCCCTCGCTGAACCTTGCTTCGCCACGAGCACACGGCCAAATCACACTGGAGAGATTACTCCGAAATGGATCGCGTCAGTTAACTGTACGGATCAACACAAGGGAGATCTTGCCTGCTCTTGCTCTTGGATCTCGTGTCGATGCCTTCTCTCGTGCGGAGACCAGCGGCTGTGTGCTTCTCGCGCTCGGTCTGTTTGTGGTCTGTAATTGACTGACACACGGTTGGAATGGCCCCGGAGCTCGTTCGGTGGGAAACCAAACGCAGTGCGTTTTCTGACACAGCAGCGAAAATAAGCTCGCCTGCTGCGCATCCCCCTCACTTGGTGTTCCCTTCCCTCCGGCCCGGCCATGTGTTCCCTCCTCGGTCTTCTTGACTTTCGGCCCTCTCTGTCCTGCGAAACTCCCTTGCGGTTTGTAATCGTCATTCGTGGAATACATCGAACCAAGAGAGCGACGTACGTGATGGCTGTCGTTCCATGTTGGTGGTTAATGCATCATGCATTCAGCTTAGTGAATGTGCCTTTCATATTCCAGCTGCCCTCTGGATTTTGGGATTGAGAGACCACGTGCGTGGAGGGGAAATGAACCCGCGACCGAGGTTGTAATTATCAAAAGTGGGTGGGACACCTCAAGGTGTTTCGAAGAGTGACGAAGCCGGCCATCCGTACGGTATATACCAAGGGGCAATTGATCTGAGTTTCACAAGTCAACGTTTGATTTCAGCGCTGCATATTTGGAATCACCCCACAATCTATAGCTAAACAACTCAAGTTTCCTCTAAATTCTATTCACTTTCATGTTTGGCCGCTGGGCGGAGTGTTGGACTTGAATTGGTTGATGCCGTTAGCAATCACTGGCAGAAGTTGCAGGCCGATGTCCCACACAAGAGCACGCGACAGTGTTAGACGTTCGCGTGAGAGCTCTCTTCCAATCCTTGCACGGCTCTGCCACCCCACGAACGGACGGATGGCTTGTACGGAACAAAGCAGTACAGTATTATATGTTAGCAAACGAGGTCTGTATACGTATACCGAACCTAGTTATCGGTCGCTTCGTTTACGCATTCTTGCCGTTTACGCTTGGACATGAAAGCGCATCGTAAAATTTTGCCGCATGCGAGTTATTATCTTAGAGCTGTCATTGTAACCACACAGTCCCAAATCACTACCATATGCGTATTGTGGACGAACAAAAGCACAATGCTACAGTACCAACGTGCAGTACACCGGAATTCAAGCAAGCACCTATGGTGAAGCTTTGTTAGATGAGCTTCATCAGCCTAAGCATGCTGAATGAGTGGTCCGGCGACAGTTGCGCTCTTTGACAAACATTCTATGCGAGTCGGTTGCGAAAGCCCAGACGGCAAGAAAAAAGATTTTCTGAACTGAAAAATACGCGCACCTCGCACAAAATAGTCATCCCAGCAGAATGGTTGGGCAACATACCGTCTCTATATAAACCACTTCATGGTTTGGCCATCAAAGAAATATCCAGCTTGATGGCTTTTAGCACACTCAAGACCCAACACTGACACGTCTGAAAGTCTTGGCTCCGACTGCAAATTGAATGGTGAGCGTCCCTTGCAGCGGCGAATAAGGTGGAGATTGACATCAAATTTGACACAACTTTCCAGTAAAATTTCTACGGTCACAGCACAGAAGGTTGAGGAAAAGGCGAACTGGAAAGTGAGCTGACCACGAGGATGTTGACTTGAGAGATTCCACCAGCTTATTCCACAGCGGCGCGTCACCAGAGTTGATGTATAAGTACAGTCACTTATAAACAATGCTCAAATTCCATGCAAAGATCCTTCGGAGTATGAATTGAGATCACAGCAAATCGCTCTTTTTTGCAGATGGCTCTGAACCGAAGTGAGGGACGACGAAGCGCCTGACCTGGACGTCGCTTTGTCGCACAATTGTACTGGTACTGTACATCGATGGATCTTTATCTTGGATCCAATCTTGCGCTCTTTAACAATTCCATTTGGCTCGGGTGGCTGCCGAAGCTCGGCGTCTACATGGTCTTTTAGCTCCAATTCTTTCCGGAAAGTTTGCTCATTGGTGTGGGTGGACCATCTGGCGGGAATCCTACCGTACACAACTGCACTTCTCGAGAATGCGAAGCCATTCCCATCCCCATGAACTCATTTAGTGGACCCAGATGGTGCCGCAAGGGTCGTGGGGCAACTGCGCTCTCTGCCGCAACTTCAACACACCATCTGGTACCCCATTTACCACATAAAATTGTACAGCCTCACATTCAAACCCCAGCTTATTTGCGAAAGTATACATAATGGATTGCGTGAATCCCGTGAGAAAAAACTTTTTGAGTGTACACAACTCAAAAGATAGATACACAATCTGCTTGTGCGCACCTGCCAAATAAAAGAACATTTGAGCTTCATTCATATGACACAATCTATAAAAACGCGAACAATTGCTGGCAGCACAATTTGAAGATTTGCCACACCTAACCAGGAACAAGATCCAAAAGACGTGAACAGGAGGAACTGAGGAAAAAGGAGGACGACGAAGCCGCTTGCAGCCTCGTTGTCTGGTTTTTGTGAGGCCCAACCTCGCACGACCGGCTTGAGCTCCCTGATCTCAGTATTCGGGTGGTTCAAACAAAGGATGGACTCACCACCTGGCCCAAAGGGCAAAGCCCTTAGCCGCCAATTGGCTATTAACCCTTGCGCGCAATCGGCACGTCCTCATCCGGCATCATTCTGTTGTCACGCTCGGCGCCGTCAAGATCCACCCACAGGCAGCCACACCGCTCGCGCGCCCCCGTAATTTGTACGCGTGAATCCGCTAAACGAACCCATCCCAATCCAACTCATCCCTCTGCGGCCGGCCGTTGTTTATTGTTCGCCTCAAGATCCGCTCCGTTCTCGGCAAAGAAAAGTAGGTAGACGCGCGGCGGGCACACTTTTTTGGGCCAGCCACCTCCTCCAAGCGAGCGCTTGATTGAAATTTGGGCTTGGTGACGCTTCGGTCGCTTGCCTCCTGCTGGTTCTTCAACCGAGAACTCAGCAGCCACAACACCGCGACAGCCCCGCCAAGGTCGGTGCTCTCTGGACCGCACGACGTTTGCGGCCGCCTCGAAAGAAAAAACAAGATGGACGAAGTGGCATTTGTGGAATCACTCTTTTCGCCCGAGATGCGGTCGACACCGCTCCCCTCTCCATGTTTTGATGACATCTCGCCCCAAGGCCTGCGGCTGGCCACGCCCTCGGCCGCACTCACGCTGCGGTCCGGCGGCAAGTGGCCCATTGCCGATTTCATGCGCGAATCGTACACCCCGACGACCAGCGCGGCCGTGCATGCGGCCGACGACCCCGTTTTCATGCGGATGCACATGGCCGGCCACGAGGACGACGAGGCGTTCTGCCAGCTACTGAGTGAGCAGGACTTTGACGACTCGCTGCAGATGCCGGCGCTGCTGGACATGGCGCCGTCGCCTCCGTCCAGTGGCGGCTTCCAGTCGCATCCTCACCAGCATCCCCATCATCCTCCGCACCCAATGTACCAGCACCAGAACCAGCACAACCTGCCGCCGTCGCTCCAGTCGTTCCTGCTCGAGCCGCTGGATCTGCCCAAGAGCAACATGAACCGCGCCAACTCCAGCGACGTCCTGACGCTCGTGGACACGCCCACGATGAACATGTCTCCGGTCCAGAGGTTCGCGGTCCAATCGCTCCGCCCGACGATCGGGAACCCAGCAGCCATGGGCTACAACTACAGCCACGTCCAGTCACAGCATCGGAGTATGCTTCACCGGTCGGAGACTGCGGACTACAGCGGCCTCCAGCCCACGTCCGGGTCCATGGGCAACGGAGACACCAGCTCGCTGCATGCGATCCAGGCGCTGCAGAGTGCGATCTGGAGCGATTCATCGGCTGGCCTCCAGCGCCTGCCGCCCAACAACATCAAGCACGTGCTCATGGCCACACAGATCAACAACGGGGCTCTGGGCTGCGGCAATAGTCTCAGCTCCAGCCCCGCGAGCTCCACTTCCATTGCGCCCTCAGCACCAGCCACCAGCAGCGGACCATCCATGACAGCGCCCATGCCGGTCAACCTCTGGATCTCCACGTCGTCCATGCTGAATGCGCCCACGTCGCAGTTGGTCAGCAATTTCAACGAGCACAAGCAGCCCAAGAAGCGAGCCAAGACCCGGCCGGCAGACAAAGCGAGCATGTCCATGGTCAGCGCCGCGCTCGTCGCAGCGCATGCAGCCGCCGCCATCTCCAACAGCGATTCCTCACCCACCAAGTCGGCCTACGACCACGACTCGTCCTCCAGCCGACTCAGCGTGTGCAGCAACACGAGCGACGACGCCAGCAAGGCCAAGGGCAAGAAGTGCGTCGAGCCCACGTGCAACCGCCGAGCGCAGTCCAACAGCCGCTGCAAGGCCCATGGCGGCGGAGCTCGCTGTCAGTACGCTGGTCCGGAGGGCTGCACGCGCAGCTCGCAGGGTGGCGGCTACTGCCGAGCCCATGGCGGCGGCAAACGCTGCGAATTCCCGGGCTGCGAGCGCGGCCAGCAGCGCAAGGGCCGGTGCTACGTGCACGGCGGCATCCGCAAGTGCCAGATGGGCGACTGCCAGAAGAAAGACCGCGGCAACGGCTTCTGCATCGCGCATGGCGGCGGCAAGCGCTGCCAGAAGCCCGGCTGCGCTCGCGCCGTAAGACGAGGTCTGGTCTGTCAACTCCATGAGTGAGTGCTTTTTGAGGCGGATTACTGGCGCGTGGGTGGATTGAGTTTACACGCACAGCGTGATGATGATTAAAAAGTACTATATATTTAGAGAAAGAGAAAGCTAGAAGCGCCGACGCTGTGGAATATAGGCAGGCGTCCAGCTGACCACCACACACCATGATGAGAGAAGGATAAATACCATAGTGCATCTTGTAGCAATACGACACACATATACTTGTTTGGTTAACTTATTCATTCCACATCACACTTTTGCAGGAGGGCTGATAAAAAATCTGCCAACACAATGGTTTCCACATATAGCAAAATCACGGCGACTTGAGTTTACGTTTTCTTGCGGGGAGGCGCCATGACGTCGATGGCGTGGGTCATGGTGTCCGACATCCGCTCCAGAATGCTGATCGAGCCTTCCCGTGTCTGGAATAGCTCTCCGGTGGACGCAAGCGAGCGATCCGCTCCATCGACGAGTTCAAATTCAGCCTTGTCATCGTCTGTCTCGACGTCATCTTCGTCTTCTTCCGCAAACTCATCGTCGTAGTGAAGATGATCATCGTATCCGTCTTCGTCCACTTCATCTGTGATGCGGCCTATGATAGCTGCAAAATTGCCGACAATGGACATCGAAAGACTCGTATCAGATGTGATGCTCTTGGACCCGACGGCTGTTGCGGCTTTGGCTCCCTGTAGATGCCTGGACGACGGCGACAATAGTAACGAGCTATCCCTGTAGGAGAGCCGAGTCGATGGAAGGAAATTCCTATCCGTTCCCACGTTTGACTTAGAGCGCTTCCGTCGTCGCGATTTCGGTTTACCCGTGCTACCATCATTGCTCAAGAAAGACGGATGGTGGTAGCTGACGAAGCTTTCCTGGTTGCTATGCGAATCCGCTCCACTATATCGGTTTCCGCCATAAGAGGACAACTGACCGTAGCTGCTAACCTTGGACAGTTCGCGTTCATTTTCAACGGTGATGCCGTACATTTCTTCGCGCAAAACATCAAGAAGCCTCTCGAGCGACTTATGGAAGCCCATCATATCGCCCTTGGTGAAAAAATGGAAAAATTCGCTTCTTGAGAGACTGTACTTGATATCCAGACCGAAGTGCAGCCGATTTACAACAACAGGCAAAATTTTCTTGCCCTTGTCTTCTGCAAATGCCAGCTGGTCCCTCACCATTTCGCTATTTAGCGTCTTCTCTGATATGATTACCACAAACGCAGAACACTTGAGAATAGCCTCCTTTGCTTCATGAATTCGTCGCGACATATCCTGCTCTTCGGTCGTATCAATATCATCGTCAGCTGTTACGTTTTCTTCGTCCTCAGCCACAGTGGCTGGTTCCTTTTTCACGCGGTGGCGTCTGTCAACAAAGCACCGCAAACCACCTTCTCGACACAACTCCGCACACAGCTTCTTGACAAATGGGGAATGGTGGTCGCCGTGCGAAATAAATACAAACTGTTCGCCGCCATCTGTAGCGGTCTCCAGTTCTTGAAAAGACTCGACAATACTGCCTTCTCTTAATCCCAACTTGGTCACCTGAGTTGAGTCAGGTTTGTGGAAGTAATATCCACCTTGATCTAGGACGATACTATTGGAGAAATTGTTCGCACCAAGCCCATTGCCAAAATCATCACTCATACTACTGGTGCTACTCGCGATACTCAATGACGTTGCGTTGTTCACATGGCGAGAGTCAATCATCCCTGCTCTCCCGGTCAAATGCCCACCAGAGCCGCCTGAAGGCAGTCGATTGTATGGCAATGAGCTTTGAGCACGTCTAAGAGCAGCACCTCCACCAAATAGCGGATTACTGGTGCCATCATTGCTGTCGGTGTTGGATAGGCCTGAGCCATTATACTCGCCATTGCGCGATATATATACGTCCGATGGTAATGGTCCGGTATCATATCGATGACTGCCGCTAGATGCAGTCAACGCTGTAGCACCACCTCGTCGCATCATGTTCTTCTTCATACTGTCTTCCTTTCGCTTCTCGATTTCATCGCGCAGGCCATCCAGCAGCATACGTAGGTGGGCTTTGTAGGCATCGTCATGATACGTGTAGCAAACTTCTCTTGGGCTCACATGCTCAATCGTTTCGATTGTATCTTCAAACGGGATCAATTGGCGTGTGTACAAATACACCTGCAATTCCTCCGAGATTTTAGCATTTTCCGTCGAAATAGCTACGATAGGGGTTCCAACTTGCTTCGCAAGTGCAAGTTCCTTTAAGCACCATTCAGACTGGGTATAATCTTCAGTAATAATGCACAAGACGACTGCAGCATTTGTGATACCACGTGCAATTTCCTCGCGCCAGATAGCACCACCACCAATGCCACTGGGATCCATCATATCGACCCATGTAGTAATGTTGGCGTCTTCCAAGCTCTTCCGTAACTTCAAAGCAAATTCCTTGTGCGTGTGGGTGTAGCTTATCATCACATCGCGATTTCCAGCTGCACGCTTGATTTCGAATTGAAGTCGTGTCGAGGTGGTGCAATCAATTGGGCGTAAACCATCCTTGTTTGTGCGCATAATATCACCACCAATACTCAACAGTGCGAGTGCAGTCTGCTGATCATCCAGTTTTACAGCCAGATGAAGAGCTGTATCGCCAGTCGACTTAAGCTGGTGGTTGATATTACCTCCCTTGGACGTGAGAGCTTTAAACATTTCGGGGGTTGTACCGCCAGCACATGCAGCACAGACGATTGGGGTCATATCGCTCTCATCCACAATGTTCGGGTCAGCACCATGGTCCAGGAGCACACGCACGATATCAACACGATTGACGCGTGCAGCCCAATGCAGCGGTGTTCGCCCACGAGAGTCCTGGAAGTTTGCATCGGCCTTTCCGTCCAATAGCAGTTCGACTGCGTCGATTGCTCCATTAACAGCAGCCCAATGCAATGGAGTGCGCTTGTTGAGCCCGACGTAGCCCAACTCACCAAGGCAGTTGGGATCAACTTTCTTTCGCAAGAATGAACGAAGCAAATTGGTATCATTCATGGCTGCTGCGGTATGCAAAGGGGTGAGAGCTACATCTCCTCCCCATTCCTCGAGCACCTGAGCCACAGCGTAATTTCCACGCAAGTATGCAAGCTGAAGCACAGTAAGCGTATTCATATGCCCTGGATCTGGGATGGCGAGATGGTTCGCTCCAGCGGCGAGCAGTTCTCGCACAATTTCTGGGTGGTCAGCCACAAAAATGGGCGGGAGTTGTGCTTCGGAGCGGTACGAAGACTTTGAGCAAAGATTTACGTCAGCGCCATGATGAATCAGCCATCTCACAGCATCGACTCGCCCAGTCGAGACAGCGCAATGCAACGGAGTCACCAGCGTCGTCTTAAAAACTGATGAATGAGATTCATCTGCAGTCACAACGGGTTTGCGAACAAAATAACTGGCCATGTACCAAAATAAGTCGCCAATCGAGAACCGGACTCGTGAGATCTTGTCGAACGCGTTCACATTAAACCCTGCGCGATAGAACAACTCCATGGCCGCAATGTTTCCATGATAAGCCGCGACATGCATAGGATTTTTCCTGGAAAATCCCAGAAACCAAAGCACGATTGAGACATCAGGATAAATCTCGGTCGCAAAATTTTCTCCAAGATTGATTCGAGCAATTCGCAATGAGCGCCGAAGCAGTCGCTGGTCGCCCAGTTGAGCACCACGAAAGAGCCGCTTGCGAACATCAGCGATGACCTGTTTACGCGTTGGCTGAGGTGGCGCAGCGATCGGAATAGGCTGTTCTTCTCCATTGGCAGCAGTAGCAGCACGGGTCTTCAGCTGTTGTTGTTTGCGTCGACGCAGCTTGGAGCGAAGCATGAAGGCTTTGACATCGCCTGTCTGGTCGGATTCCTTAAATGCACCCAGCGTCATTTTGAGATGTTCACGGAAGCGCGTGAAATAGCGGATCTGCACAAACATGAGCCAGTAAACCACGAGCGCTAGCAGGCAGAACGCGTACAGGGTCCCGTTCGAGTCACGTCTGCATTCTCGGAAGAGTCGGCCCGTGATGAAAAAGTAGAGCGTCACGAACATAAGCAGAGCAGTGATGATCATGATGCCAATGCCAGTCATTTCGCAAAACTGAAGGAACAGCGTGCGTTTGACCTTTTGCAGCCGGCCACTGTGGTCGATACGATGCTGGCGCTTGAACGGTTCAAACATGCGAATCCCCGAAGCTGGCAGCCCCATGATGAGCGCGCCGGGCACCAGATGATACACAATAGACGCCAATGCCGACGTTCGCTCGCATCGATCTCCAGCGGCAAACACGGCTCTGATCGGGGACCGCACGTACACGCTGCCAGCGGCACCGGGCTTGTTCAGGTAATAAAACAGCAGCGCCGCAATGTCGATGGCCACAATGAACTGCATGAGCCGCAGCAGTCGGATCGCGAAGTACGAGTTGAGCTTGTACTTGCCATTCAGGTACTTGTTCGGCAGCGTGGGCTGGTCATCCAGGATCGCGAGCGATACGATCTGTGAGGTCGGGAAGTCGAAGTGCGCGCTGCCGGGCGCGTGGCTCATGCGCCGCCTCGTGAGCGGCTCGATGCCGATGCCTGTGCCGTTCATGAAGCTGCTCGCGCTCGGGCGCAATCCCGTTGTGTACTCGTCGCCTCCTTTGGCGTTGCCGTTGGCGTTGCCCGTCGTCGTCGCCACGAAACCATGTGGCGAGAGCGTCACGGGAGGCGGCTGATGTCCGCCCAGCACGCCGCCGTGCACTGGGAACCGGTACAGGTTCACGTCGGTCTCGCGCGCCGAGTCTTCGGATTCCACGTCGTCGCTGTTGAAGGTTTCCTGTTTGACCAGCGGCCTCGCGGCCTTGACGGGCGTCACAACGCGGTTGTACGGCGCGCCTTCGCCCCGTGACCCGGAGCGGCCGCCGCCTTGGTCGTCGTCGGATCCCGCGCCGCCTCTCGCGCCAGCACTGGGCGCGTCCATCGCGCGCGCCAAGCGAATCAGTCGGTCCCTTGGTCCGCCTGCTTTCCCCTCCGTTGGGTTTCTTTTGGTCCGTCGCCACCCCGCGCGCTGTCTTTCTATCTGGCGAAGGAGGGGTAGGGACAATAGCGCGCATCCATTGTTTTCAGCCAATCAAATGCGGGTGTGTGATGGATAAATCACGCAAATTGCCAATTCACGGTGAGACAAAGGACGAATGATGTGAGAATAAGGTGGGTTTTCCATTGATTTGTGTGCAGCCAGATGCTGAGGACCAGATGGGTGAGACAGCGGAGATGGTGCAGTTCAGGAATTGAACCTCTACAGGTGCATAAAATCAAGGTCTGGATTTTCGAATGAAGTAAAGTACAGGGGCACAGGCCAGTAAGGTAAAATACAAGCATAATGTATCCCTGCGATGACCAGAGTGTACAGTAATATATGTTCTAGGCTACTCATTGCACCAGATCGCATGGAGTGTGATTGGCAAGCTTCGTTCGTGTCGACCATAACACAGTGAAGACACGTGCAAACCGTTTAACGCAAGCTCTTGGAGCTCAGCTGACAGTTCTTCCGTGGAAAGTATTCTAGATCCTCCTTGTACCCGAAAAATGAGGTGCAACCTACTGTATATGTGTGCTCACATGTATTACTGTACTCTTCCTCATGATGTCACGAGTCGTGACTCACGACATACTGAGAATGCTTGCAGATTTCTTACTTTACCTTGTGTTAGAGCAAATTCAGCAAGCTTCGTGTTGCAAGCAATCATTTGACATAATGGCAAGTGGTATAAGAAGCCCTACATCAGAAGACCGCTGCTGTGTCTCGCGCAAAGCGAGAAGATGCCGTGTAACGAAGAATACATTTATTTAATTTCAAGTTGGGATACCATTTTCTAAGCACGAAGCTGTACGCCCGTGACTTAAATGGCGCGGCGATCATACGATCGAACAGACTGCAAGCTACTTGCACGAAGCAAAGGTCGATTGCCATCTGCTTCTTGTGCGTACATGCCGTTAGCCAAAGTGCGCTCTTCATCCTGCTCCGAGGCCATCGAGTTGAAAATATGCTCCAGAGATGTCTCACTCACACTGTACTCCTCCACATGC
>JAADXR010000184.1:0-53451 GCA_023337935.1 Elongisporangium anandrum | reverse complement strand
CGGCATTTCTCTATCACTCATTGCGCTTGGCCTGAGCTTCTACATCGCCAACGAGAAGTCCGCTGAAGTCGTGGGTGTCGGATCGTGCTCCGGCATCACGACGTGTTTCACCTGCGTTGCAGACAGCGACTGCGGCCTGTGTACCGAGACCGTTGGCTCTGTGGTCACCAAGTTGTGTGTGCCAGGCAATTCAACCGCTTCTGACTCCTGCCTCGCCTCTGGTGACGACTGGAGTTATGAGTCTTGCCCTGGCGATAGTAACGCTCCTGGTATTGCTATCGTCGTCATGCTCTTCATCTACATCGCGTGCTTTGCCAGTGGCATGGGCTGCACGCCCTGGACTGTCAATGCCGAGATTTATCCTCTCCACGTGCGCAGCATGGCGCTGAGTATGGCGACAGCTACGAACTGGATCGGCAACATCATCGTGTCGTACACGTTCCTGTCCATCATTGACAGTCTGCAGACTTATGGCGCCTTTTGGCTCTACGCCGGCATCTCAGCCATCGGCTTCGTGTACCTGTTCAAGACCATGCCAGAGACCAAGGGCCTGAAGCTGGAGGAGATCCAGCAAATCTTTGACCGCGAGGGCAAGTACACACAGGTCCAGGGCGAGGTCTATGGCGCCTAAGGCATCCTATGTGAATCGGGACGTTGAAAGTCGAGACATCGCGGGTCCAAGGCAGATATCGACTATGCATTCGTATATTAGCAGCCGACTAATATACTTCCTGTTTTCTATGATTGAGAGAGTGACTGGAGCCCGCTTTTACAGATCACCATAGAAATCTGCGGACTCGACACGCTTCCACATGATACAGAAGAGTACAACACCGGCCTTCTGCATCATCATTCCATGAAGACAAGCTTCCGTACCTAGCGTAGCATTCAAATCCCTTCTTCTGTGCGTCTTTCTGCTTGCACTTGGGCTCACATTCACCAGCTAATGGGTGCGAAGCATACCAGTCGTCTGGTCATTGGAAGCTGAGTTCCAAATGGATCCTTTACTATAACAGGCGCTATATTATCCATTCTGGTGAGAGTGTGCCTTCCGGTGTCTTCCTTGCATCGTATCTATAGCCCCGTGCCTCATGCCTGACACGTCCATGATCCAAGCTGATACTGTAGCAAGACCGCTGAGGATTAAGCTGTCGCCATGTCTGACGTTGACCAGCTGCTTGTCTGGTCAACAGTGATGGCTCCGTCCTTCAAGTGTGAACCTGCGGAACCAGAACGACGACGCTGCGTGGTGGCAACGTCAATTAATTCCCACTATTTTAGTGCATTTGTCCTGAGTTTGGATCACTAAACGCGCCTAAACTGAAGTGTAAACATTATTTAGGACACTGGAGGTCCTGCAATGCGGGAAAAACAAGCAAATCGTTGTAGTTGAACTCATCATCGTACAGTAGTTTAACCAAGGGGGAGGCGCAGGTTGAAGCTGGAGATTGAACTTTAATGCAATCATTGATTGCACCAAAGTTCAACAGTGACATCAGGATGGCGCTATTATCTCCACCATCTCTCTTCAGCTCACGAGGTGGGTCGGCTCAGTCTACAGTACCAAACCAATGCAGAGACCACTTCAAAGACCAGAGGAATGCAGTCTCATGCAGGAAGGAAGTAGCGCTTTCTGTCTTATTAACCATCTCTTGAAGTAAAGTGGAGTAGGATTCTAGCAATCACGGCCAGTCGCAGAGCTGTAGCGTAAACACACGCCATACTGTAGCTTGCTGCACCACCGAGCACCGCGTCAAACACTCACACCATCATTTTGATGAACTGAAGGTATACTGGCAGAGCCCATCCCCGTAGTCCTGATTTTCTGAAGCCCCAGTACATGTATGAGACGCCTTTTGAGGTTCAAGAGTGCCGTTTACCAAACCAGTGAAATGCAATATCTCAAGAGGATAGATACACTATAAAATGGTTTATAGTTCTTGTCTTTCGCCTAAAATGCAATACTATATCATAGCATGCTCAATTTCAATGCACAACCAGAAAACATACTCACACTGGTATCAACTGCCGTAAGAAAGAGCGCAACGAAAGAACGAAGCGCGAGCAGTTGCGTCCGTCGCTTCCTCGAAGCCCAGTCGTCCCACTGAGATTCCATCTCTTCCTGGCTGCTTCAAGCCCTACTGTATGTACCATTGAGCCTTGGCTGGTCTCAATCACATTTCTCCATCCCCAAGGCCTGCGATTGGCTGAAATTCGCACACACGTACGTCGCCATGGACCGCCCACCTGCTTTCCTGGGCCGCAAAGCCGCGTAGAGTTGTCACTTTCAAATCGGAGCCGCGCCAGCAACATGACCGCTCCGGTGCTGATCCCGACCTCCAAGCTCAGCACGTCCCATGGCCTGTCCATCGTGCAGGACGCGCCCCAGGGCAGCCAGATGTACCTGTACATCCTCATGGCCTGCTCCACGCTCGGCGGCTTCCTCTTCGGCTACGACACGGTACGTTCATTGCGCATTATTGCTGATAGCCGGAAATGGCTGGATGAGGAGCATTATGGAGCGAAATGGCTCACACGGCGGTGGTAATGTCATGGCTTGCAGGGTGTTATCTCAGGCGCGTTGATTCTCATCAAGAAGCCCGAAGTGTTCGATCTGAGCTCGGTGCAGAGCGAGAGCGTCGTCTCCGTCGCTGTCGGTGGCGCCATCGTCGGCGCTGTGCTCAGCAGCTACGGCAACGACACGTACGGCCGCAAGCCCGTCATCCTCCTGTCTTCCTTGCTCTTCGCTATCGGCTCGGTCATCCTGGCGGTGGCCAACTCGTTCGCCGTGCTCGTGATCGGTCGTATCATCGTCGGCCTCGGCCTCGGCTTCTCGTCCATGACCGTGCCGCTCTACATCGCCGAAGTGTCTCCGGCGCACAACCGCGGCCGTCTGATCTCCATGAACACCGTGTTCTGCACGGGCGGCCAGTTCATTGCTGCCGTGATCGCTGCGCTGCTGAGTGAGACCCACGACGGCTGGCGCTACATGCTCGGCATCGGTCTGCTTCCCGCCGTGGCTCAGTTCTTTGGCTTCCTCCTGCTGCCCGAGAGCCCCCGTTTCCTGATCGCCCAGGGCATGCGCGACGAGGCCATGGCGGCCCTGGCCAAGATCCGCGGTACCCAGGATGTGGAGGCCGAGTACAACCTCGTGGAGCACGACGTGATCTCCCACGCCCGCGATGCGCGCGAGAACAACCAGAAGGCGTGGCACGACCTGGTCCACAGCGCCGTGGTGCGCCGCGCGCTTGTGCTGGGCTGCGTGCTCCAGCTGCTGCAGCAGTTCTGCGGTATCAACACCGTCATGTACTACGGCGCGACGCTCATGGAGATGGCCGGCTTCTCGGACGCCTCGACGGCCATTTGGCTCTCGGCCGTGACCGCCTTCAGTAACTTCCTCTTCACCTTCGTGGGCCTGGCGCTCGTGGACAAGGTCGGCCGTCGTCTGCTCACGCTCGCCAGTCTGCTCGGCATCTCGGTCTCGCTCATCGCCCTCGGCCTGAGCTTCTACATCGCCAACGAGAAGTCCATGGACGTGGTTGGCGTTGACGAGTGCGCTGACATCACGACCTGCTTCACCTGCGTGGCCGACAGCGCCTGCGGTCTGTGTACGGAGGTCGTGGGCTCCGTGACCCGCCACCTGTGTGTTCCGGGCAACTCGACCGCCTCGGACGTCTGCCTGGCCTCGGGTGACTCGTGGGACTACGAGTCGTGCCCCGGCGACAGCCGCTCGCCCGGTGTCGCCATTGTCGTGATGCTCTTCATCTACATCGCGTGTTACGCCAGCGGCATGGGCTGCATGCCTTGGACCATCAACGCCGAGATCTACCCGCTGCACGTGCGCAGCATGGCGCTGAGCATCTCGACCGCCACGAACTGGGTCGGCAACCTCATCGTGTCGTACACGTTCCTGTCCATCGTCGACAGCCTGCAGACGTACGGCGCCTTCTGGCTCTACGCCGGCATCACGGCCATCGGCTACGTGTACCTGCTGAAGACCATGCCGGAGACCAAGGGCCTGAAGCTGGAGGAGATCCAGCACATCTTCGAGCGCAAGGAGCAGTACGCGACATACGAGCGCGAGGCCTGAGCCATGTCTTCCTCAAGAAGATCGTCGTGCCGTTGTGGAGAGCCCAACTGTACCGCTTGTGTGTAACTTTAGGTGTACTTTTACCCTAGAAATTACGGACTCGTAACCTGGATTTTAACGCTCTTTTTATATTTTACCACTGTGTTTTACCGTTCTTTTCGCGCTTCCCCTAATATCTACTCGTTAAAAAACGTAAAAATCAATTTCCCCACAGTGCAAAAAGCGTGTTTTTGTACAGTGCAGTGCGAGCATCAGTACCCCTACCCGCTCTTTGTTTCGCGCAGAACTGATAACCCGAATCCCGCGTTGCTCGCCAAGCCAAACAAGAGGCTGGCAGCAAAAACAAGGATGCGAAAAACCTTGACGTGGTGAGGTTTTGAGGTGAAACCCACTGCGGAAGTTCACGTGCCGGGACGCACTCGCTCTGGCCCAAGGGATCGCGAGTAGAGAGAGTTTCATTCGGACTGGCCCAAGACCCGCGAGCCCCAGCGAAGGCGAGAGACATCGAGCGCCGCAGACCTCTGCTGCTGCTGCCGCGTGACCACTGTAGCGACCGGACCCTGCACCCCAAGAGTGCGAAGCTGCGGCCTCCGCTGCGACACCGCGCCTGTGCACCGCCCGTCGATCGACCGCGATGAGTACGACCATGAATCCGAGCCTCATGACCGAGCGCCAGCAGCTCGCGTTCCTGCTGCGACAGACTGCCCAGCGTCCTGCGCACTCGAGCGGCAGTGACTCGCATTCCGGAGCCGATAGCTCCGACGACGGCGGCGGCGCGGCGACCTCCAAGAGAAGCAAGCGGATACCACGTACGTACTTTGATGTTCCTTTTTTCCATTTTGTCTCGACGCGCCTCATGCGTTGAGTGCGAGATGGAGACGCCATGTGAGCGTGTCCATGGGTATTAACGCTGCTGTGTGCTCTGTTTCCTGTGGATCCAGGCCGCCACGCTGTCAATTACTCCTCAGCCCGCGCAAGCGCCAAGCATTCGACTGCGAGCGAAGCGGCAGCTGCTTCGACTACGCATGCTATCAAGAGTGGGACCGCCCCGCGTGGGCGTGGGCGCCCGCCGAAACGACCTGTGAGCAGCCTCCATGCTCACGGGCCCACAGTCTCGACAGATCCGAACGGAGGATCGTCGTCGGACAAATTGTCGCCCAAGCCAGAACTCGCGTCAGTCAAAGTGGACGGAGTCCCCACGCAGCGACCTGAAAGCGCCAAGCGATTGAAGGTCTCCATTGACGAATTAGGCAGCGGCGCGCAAGTTGAAGGCGGCAAGTCAGCGCAAGGAGCCAGTGACGGCGACAAGACAGGCTCTCCATCGTCGAAGAAAAGCGAGAAGACCAGTCCCTCCAGCTCCAGCGATGTGCTGCATCGGGACGAGTTCGAGAGCCACCAGAACGATTCCTGGCGCCAGCATTGCGCTCTGTGCTGTCAGTATACCAGCGCCTGGGAGGCGTCATCATCCGACGCGCTGTTTCTCTGTCCCAAGTGCGACCAGAAGTACCCGACCCAGCGAGCGCTCGGTCTCGTATGACAGCTCAAAAGGCACGCGTACAACGAGAACAAGAAGACGATGACCAATCCAAGCCAACACGACATTGTTAATGAAGCCCAAGATACCAGCGTACGCGATCCAAGTGAGCCCACGCCCGTCCGTCCGTTCGTCTGTCCACACGCCTGCCGCCACGTTCGTTCCTGGACGAGCGACTCGACCGGCGCTTTGGATATTTATTTCATTTTTATATGGCCGTCCATATATCGTTGAGTTTCTATTCTTCCTACGGTATCTCCATGCTGTTTTCCGATAGTTCAAGGTCGACAAGCAGCGTTTCAAGAGAGCTGCATGAAGGTACATACACTTGCAGGAGAGCCTCGGAGCATCCCATTGGGGGCATACGTAATGTATCTCCGTCCAGTTGCCCATCGCATTCTCTCTTCTACGGCGTCAGCATCCGTTATCAGACACCTTGGTGGAAATGGTGTGCTGCACACCACAATCCTGAACTCTTCAGGTGCACCACCTTAATTGAGGTCCACCCTGGCGTTGGTTGGGTGGGAAGCCGTTTAACACTTGGAAGCGAAGATGGTCAAGAAGCGCACGCTGTCGCCGCTGCCGATCTTCGATCAGACGGCACTGCCGGAGTTCCTAAGCCAGCATGGCTTCAAGGAGATGCACGCGCTCACGATCTGGCGCTATATGGCGCAGAACCCGACGCACACGTTCGACCAGATCCCGCATCTGTCCAACAAGCTCAAGGCGCTGCTCAAGGAGAACTTTGTGCACTTCACGACCACGCTCACGGCTGAGCAGCGGTCCTCCGACGGCACGGTCAAGCTGCTGCTGAAGCTGCAGGATGGACACGAGATCGAGGCCGTGATCATGAAGCACACGGGCCGCAACACGCTCTGCGTGTCCTCGCAAGTGGGCTGTCAGATGGCCTGCACGTTCTGCGCTACGGGCACCATGGGCATCATCGCGGACCTCATGAGCGGAGAGATCCTGGAGCAACTGGCGTACGCCAACACGGTGGCGCCCATCCGCAACGTGGTGTTCATGGGCATGGGTGAGCCTTTGAACAACTACGACGCCGTGCTGGCGGCCATCAAGGCGATGACCAGCGTGTTCAGTCTGGCCCCCAAGCACATCACACTCTCGACTGTTGGCGTGATCCACCGCATTCGTCAGTTGACCAAGGTAAGCCGTTGCGTGTGTCTTGTTTACCAGCTCAAGAGCTCATCTCACCTTGTTCACTGTAGGATGCACCACTGGTTCGTCTGGCGCTCTCGCTGCATGCGCCGACGCAGGAGCTGCGATCGGAGATCGTGCCCACTTCCAAGGCGTACCCTCTGGACAAGCTGATGCAGGCCATTGACGAGCACCTCGCCTACAAGTACGTGCTGCTTATCGCTCTGTTGGCTGGTTGCAAGGCTCACGTTTGCTCTATTGCTCAGGGAGGGCCGTCTGGTCATGGTCGAGTACTGCATGCTGCAAGGAGTGAACGATTCCATTGAGACGGCGCACATTCTCGGCAAGCTGCTGCAAGGCCGATCGGTGCACGTGAATCTGATCCCATACAACACAACGGAAGTCGGCGCGCAGTTCCGCTCGCCGTCCCCCGACGCGATCCGTGAGTTCCACAGCATCCTCCGTGACCCGTACAACCTCAAGGCCACGATCCGAGAGAACCACGGCACGGATATTGATGGTGCTTGTGGCCAACTGGCGCTCAAGAACAAGACCGACGCCGCTCCGCAGCAGAAGGACATTGAAGACATCGGCAGCAAGACCTGCGGCACCAAGCAGCAGCCAGCGAGTCCCAAGAAGACCAGCAGCCAGGTGCCCGAACAGCCGCAGTCCTATCTGGACAGCGTCAACCAGTTCATCGATCGCCACCAACAGGGCGTGGGTCTCGCTCTGCTGGGCGTCTCGGTCGTGTTCTTCGCTGCTGCGTTTGCTCGCCGTGCCAAATCACAGCTCTCGTAGCAACATTCAATACCGGAGACAGCATCGCTATAGAGAAGCGCATGTTGGATTGTCAATGCCAAATAGATTTTGTCCATTCTTCCATGATGGCTACAGCACTCAGCTAAAATGCCCATGCAATGTATACGTATAGTTTAGTCGACTTTACTTGTATACGCTTTAGTCGGTTTGGAGCCCCCAGACCGACGGTTTAGCCCCGCTTGGTGAGTTATGGTCACTTCTGGAATCGCCGCGTGAGTGGCGCGTCTGGGGCTGAAATGCCGGTGCAGGAGGCGGCCATGCTGCCGCTGCTGGGCGCCACGGCCGACGGGCCCATCATCCACTTCGCCAAGCTCTACCAGCGCAGCCACGACGACGAGGAGGTCATGGAGTCGCTGCGCGATCTCGGCGACGAGCTGTCCGCCATGTCGCTCCGACGAAGTGAGGCTGCGGCCGACGGCGCAGGGAGTGCGGCAAGTGGCCCCAATGCGGCGCGTGTTGTGTACGCGGCCGACCAGATGCAGCTTCTGCTGACCACGCGCGAAAACGGCGCCCCCGACGGCGCAGAACACGCTCTGCAAGTGGCCAAGCCCACTAGCGCGTGGAAGGGCAAGCCGTTGCGACGCTACGGATCCTCGTCGTACGCGTCGCCGTTCCTTACGGCGCTGACGAGTGCTGCGCACAGCGATCGACGACAGCGAGAGATCACAGACCATGAAGAAAGCGACGCGCTGTACCACAAGGTGCAGCAGATCCCGTGGGAAGAGAACATTCTGTGGGGCATCGACTTCGCCTCGGAAGGAAAGCAAGCCGCGGCAGCCAACGAGAGCGAAGAGAACGTCGTGGAGTTTGAGGAAGGAGAAGCCGATCGGCGTAAAACTGCAAACGGATCGTTCGCGAAGAAGCCATCCTCGTCGGATGACGCAAAGTTCAGGCTGCACAAGTCCAGCAGCTCATCCGGCTCCGGTGCTGCGACCAGCAAAAGCGGTCCTGCTGCTCCTGCCTCACTGAAGCCTGCGGTGGACACGCCATGGGTGCCTTCATCTACAGAGGAAGAGGCCTTTGATATGACCAAGCCCCGCACGTATCGCTGGGAGCTCGACGAAGAGCAAGGCGCGAGCAAGCAACGTCATCAGCGATCACAGAATGATGGCAATCACTCAGGCAAAGACGCCACGCAGGCGCAGGGACAGCAGCCTGGTACGCTCCCGTGCCCACTGAACAAAGAGCTGATGAATGATTCTTGGATCGAAGCTATCGGTTGGAATTCAACGCAAGAGATGCCCGAAAGCAGGATTGTGTTGGATGACAACGATGCTGGACTGATATTCTCTGTATCAGAGACGGAAGGCGTTCGCCCGACGCTTCGCATTCCAGAGCGTAAGCTTGGTGCTGCTGAGCAACGGCTTGAACAGCTCGACAAGCAACGACGCGAAAAGAAGCAGCGTATTGATGAAGTCATGGGCAATTTGGAGTTCGGTGAAGAAACAGCTGAAGGACGACTCGGCACGGAAGGCGGAGGCAAGAAGTCCAAGGATACGCGTGTGGTTAAGAACATTGGCTACGTGCACCACTCACTTCCGGCTATTAAACTGTCGCTCACGAAACCGGAGCTCCCGAAGACCAAACTGCGTGAGTTCCATCGCCCACGTGGTAAATTCAAGATCAATGAACGATTGCATATGACGCCACCGCCAGTCGTCACATTATCGCAAAAAGAAGAGAGTGCCATGATCACGCAGATCAAGAAAAGCTCCGACCTGAACCCCGTCGCCGGTGGTAAGCTCATATTGGTGGAGTACACGGAGCAGAACCCGCCAATGCTCTCAAATCCTGGTATGGCTGCGCGAATTTTGCACTACTGGCGCCCACCGGATCAACCCGATGATGTCATGGGACTGGGTGCCAAGAAGAAGGCAAAGAAGTCGAAACCAAAGCCACCGGATATGAAAATGGGTCAAGTTATCACGCTTGGTGACCACGATGAGTCTCCATTCGTCGGAGACATCCCTGCAGGTCGTGTTGTGACGTCTTTAAACTCGAAATTGTTCAAGGTGCCGATTTTCCCGCATAAACCGACGATACCGATGACGACGTCGTCCAATGGTCGTGAATCAAAGACCCATGAACTATTTCTCTTATGCCGCTCGATTACGAAGGGTAAAAAGGGAGGAACTATCGGAGGTCCTGGAGCCAAGACCACGGTGTATTTGATGGAACTGCCGGATGTATTTATTGCAGGACAGATCGAGCCACAAATCGAAGTGCCTGCGCCCAATTCACGCAGCGCGAACGACTTTATTCGTCCGTACATGTCCTTTCACATTTTACGCTTGTTCAAGAAAGCAAGTGATGGTGAGCGCCTAAAGATTGAAGACATCGCGCGTGCATTCCCGAATCAATCAGGTACCGCTATTCGTAAGCGTATGAAAGAAGTCGCGACGTTTGAGCGAGGTGGTAATGACTCCGGCTGGTGGAAGAAGAAGCCAGCTTCACAACTTACGAGTGAGGAAGAAATTCGTGCTAGTATCCCACCTGAATCTGTGTGCTTGTACGAGAGTATGATGTCAGGCCATCGAAGGCTGCTTGATATCGGTCTGACGAAACTGTTCACGCCGTCCGGAGTAAACAGTGCTATCAATTTATTGCTTAAGCGCCTTGAGCTTCGCAAACAGAATTTGTCAGCAAAGCTGATTGATCCGCGTGGATTGGAACGCCGCGCCAAAGAAAAAGCAGAAGAAGAACTATGGAAGGCTGATCCTTTAATTCGCAAGCTTGAAACTGATATTCAAGTAGCTCGATACATTAATGAGCAGCTGCAGCTAACACCATGGAACTTGACCAACAACTACGTGGAGTGCCATCTGCAAGGAAAAGGTTCCGGTATGTTGCAATTGGGTGGTATTGGTGATCCTACCGGCCGTGGTGAAGGTTTTAGCTTTGTGCGCGTTCCTCAATCGCGCGCGAAGAAGAAAGAGGGAGAAGAAGAGGCTGCAGCTGGTGGCACTAGTGCTGAAAATGCTGCTATTCAAAAGGCAGTTGCTGCTGTAACGGGCACGACAGCAGATCTGCGAAAGTTGAAGATGAAAGAAGCTGGAGATGTGCTGCGAAACCTTGGTCTTGCTGATGCTGATATCAAGAAATTGCGGCGTTGGGATCGAATTCACATGGTTCGTGAATTGAGTAGTCGAGCTACTGCCCACGGTGTCGCTGGTAGTTTGAAAAAGTTCGCACGTGGCGCTCGCAAATCGCTCTCAGCGCAGCAGCAGGAGTATCGTAAGAAATGCGATAAAATTTACCAGCGGCAGATGGATGTGCTGAGTAACAACCGCACGACTTTCTCTTCCGATGAAGAATCAGACGATGATGAAGATCTGGACGAGTGGGGTAAAGATCTTGAAGCCGATATTCTGGGTGGAAATGACGCTGAAAAGATCGCCAAACGCGGGCCCAAGAATCTGTTTACCAAGGGCGGCGGTGGTCTGAATCGATCGAAGGAAGCGCTCGCTGAGCGAGAAGATGCTGTTGAATTACGCCGTTTGATGGAAGAAATGAAAGAGGACTCTGGAACGAGCAGTGTCGCTCGCCGTCCTGATGTCGATGCAAGTAAATTGCGTAATCAGTTGCGCGCAAGTGGCATTACTGAGGGGAGCTCAGCTATGAGCAGCGCCCGACCTGGAATTGCGGCTTCTCGAGGCGGCTCTGCTCTTTCCTCTGCGCTGGCTACACCGACGGACCATCTTTCTCGTTCGTCATCGCCAACTCATGCCCGGGGAAATGCATCTGAACCACCGAGTGCTAGCCGTGTCCCTGGACGGAAGGTTTTGAAGCGGACAACTCGTATTATTGAGGAAGATGGCTCAGAGACGGTGCGCATTGAATTTATTATTGACGACAAACATGTGGCTCGATTTAAGGCCATGGAGCAGCGCAAAGAACGCCAACTAAAAGCAGAAGAGCGCAATCAACTGCGGAAGCGAAAGAGAATGTTGGCGCTCGAAGACGACAGTACGAGCCAAAGCTTGCTGGATAAGGCAAAAAAGCGAAAGCAATTACAAGAAGAAATGAAGCAATTGCAGAAAACTGAAGAGCAAAACAAAGGATATCAAGAAATGCTCCAAAAGCAAGGGGAAGAAGGCGTAATATCTTCCGGAACACCTCAGAAAGGTGTAATTCGATGCACCCAATGTGGTCAAGCTGGACACATGCGCACCAACCGGAGCTGCCCATTGTACATGGCTGATGAATCCCGCTCGAAAAAGTCGACGTCTGCCAGTGGCAGTAAATCCGATGGAGTCGCCAAGAAGCTCTCGCTTGGCGGAGACGATACACTGAAACTGAAAGTGAAGAAGATTCCCATGGAGGAGCCTATGACTGAAAAGATCACGGTGAATCTTTCGGAGTTGCGAGAGGGAGCACGGAAACACAACGCTGAGAAGAAGCGAAAGCGTCTTGCGGATGTTAAAGAGCAGGCTGAACTTTACAAGCGCCCGTATATGAACAACGTCGTGAAGCAGAGCCGTTCGCGGATGCCTGTGGCACATCTGAACGGCAATTTAGAAACAGTCGTGGGTAAGCTGCTTGAGATGCCCGAGAGCGAACTATTCCGCGCTGCGGTGGACGCGAACGTCGTCAAGGACTACTACCAGATCATCAAGCAGCCTATGGATCTCGGCACGATCAAGAAAAAGATCGCGGACCAGCAATATGATTCCATGCGGGAGTTCATCAAGGACCTCGAGCTCATTGTGGCCAATTCCAAGGTCTACAATGGCGATCCATCGGTATCGTTGATCACAGCGAATGCTGCCAAGGTTCTGAAGCGTGCCCAAGAAGAAATGGTAGCGCTGCATGCCGAAGGTGGCGTGCCAGCTGCGAATTAGGTAAGAATCACCACTCTTTTGTTTACCTTTAGAGTAGACTGATGTATGAATTGAACAGGAGAAAACAGATAAAGACATACATATGCACCAACGCGTGCTCTTGAGATCGCTCTGTGAACACTCTTTTTGCTGTGAAATGGCAAAGTAAAAGGTTTGTGATCTAAAAATGTACTTTCAGACATGAATCAATATAGCTGCAGGCCTTGGTTCATCACCACAGCGTCACGACGGAGTGTTCTTGGGCTGACAGTATGCACCAAATGACCTCGGGGACGCGCAAGCGCCAGATTGGCCAACAGGTCGTGCACTCATCGCTCTTTCAGATAAACCCGAGCACTGTGGTTCCACCACGTGGGGCACCAGTTCACCCCACTCCAAGCACGTTGCATCAACCTCACAAGGGAGAGCGTCGACCGAGGCGGGAGACCAATCAGGATCAGCCTAAGACGCTCGACGGATTCATGCTACTCGATTGCTGTCGAGGTGCGACATGCAATAGTGTGATCTCTAGCGGATTGAGTCACATGTTTTTATGCTTTACATCCTTGTAGTTGAGTTCCCAGATGAAGTAGCGCAGGCTGTTTTGAGTGGGCTCAACATTGCGAACGTTGTTGCAGAGGACTTGCTGTTCTTCACGAGCCTTGAGCGTCTGGATATGAGCGACAATGAGGTTCTCTGCCGTTCAGATGCATACACGCATACTCGTCTCACACGCAATTTTTCGATTCAATAGGCACCATTTGAGCCATTTGGCTGCCTTCCGGCACTCGTTGAGCTGGATTTTCAGTGCAACGCACTCTCCGATATCTCACTGGGAAACGGATTTCTCAATCTGGAAGTAAGATTCATTTGCCAGATGTTGAGATCGAAAGCATAACTAAAGCGCCTTCTTTGTCTTAGGTACTGAACCTTTCATTCAATTGTCTCGTATCGAAAGATGTCGAAGAGCTCTCGAATCTCTTGCGGATACGTGAATTGTATCTATGCAACAACTGGATCCGGTCGCTGCCACCAACGATGGATCGTTTCTCTCGATTGGAAACGCTTTCTCTAGAGCGGAACAACATCACCGGCGAAGAGATCTTTTCCCTTCTGTCTATGGTTCCTCGTCTCCGCAATCTCAATCTGAGCCATAACAGACTCGCAGGCTTTCCGGAGGTGAGTTTTCCCATGCCAATATCCAATTTTTCTGCGTTTAACAGTCGTCTTTGGCCTGCAATAGGCGGCTTTGACGCTCGATAATAAGCGCGGCACTGGATTTTACAACCTGCTTTACCTGAACCTGGCGCACAATCAAATCACTGAAGAAGAAGCAGTATTGCCAACGTGGGAGCTGCACTCGCTCCGCAAACTCATTCTGTACGGAAACCCTCTGGCCCATGCAGCCGTTTACTCGCATAATCCGACCAAACTGATGTACGACCCAGTGCCAACACTCACGCTGCAGATTGAGCAAAACGAACGTACGAATCTCTCGGTTGTGATCGCATATCCAGAGACCAAGAAGAAGAAACGCAACACGACGTCATCCTACGAGAATGTTGAGATCTACAAGATGATCCCGAACGAGACTCCACTTCTCGCTCCGTTTCAAAAGAAACCCACAACGAATACGAAGGCGAAGTCTCTCGGATCTGAACGAAGCGACCAGGACAGCGTCGCGACTGAGAAGATGGTCACAAGGCGTCAGTGTTTGCTTCTCTTTCCAATCTGCTGCGGAATTTCTAATGGTGGCTTGTGATGCACAGCAATCGATACGACAGATTCCACGTTCTTGACAGGCGTGGGGCTTGAAGATGCCATGGTTACTTCTGGAGGAAACATTGGGGCATCACTTGAGGTTTGAAGCATCAATTGCCCTCCTATCTTTATTGGTCGCTTGCGGATCATGGTGATTGTTCCCTGTAGGTTCCTGCAGTTCCATCTTCCATGATCACGAGGTCTCTGGCGGCTTCCAAGAACGTACGTGATGGAAATTCCTCGTATCTCTGAGTGTTTATAACTAAACTGTCGTACTTGTGGCTCAGTGCAATCCATTCAAGGCGCGTGCTGCCATCAATGCGCTTCGCTATCAATTGGACCACCCGTTGACGTCCCACGACGATTCCGAACTGTCCCTGGCCAACTCCCAGCGGCCAACACAAGGACAACTGGTACGATCAACGGAACTGGAAGGGCTCATCAATGTGCTCACCACAGATTAATAACTTAGAATCGACAGCGGCCACGACGTCAGTATGAGCCACGGGACACCGAAGCTCCCACGCAGCCGTGGTCTCTGTCGTACTCGGCTTCGGGTGGAGCTCATAAAGGTACGAGCTCTTTTTTTACGACCGCGCCTTTGCTTCATGTTTACGCTGAGCACTCACTCTTTCGTAGGAGCTTCGGGTGTTGACGATGCTCTGGCTGAGCTGAGTCACCAAGTCGCCAAGACTTGGGATCGTCGACCAAGTAGGATCTCTTTGCTGTGGTGTCATGGTGAGACTCCTTGTGCTGATGCGTCTCTGAGCTGTAGATCTGGAGCAGAATGTGGATGAGGCGTTGGATTCGCTCGTGTCCACAGCGCACAAGATCGATCTGACCTACAGGAAGCCATCCACGCTCTCCAAAGGCTGAAAATCCAGCCCATATGGCTGCGGTGCAGCTGAAGTGTATACCTGCTATCCGGAAATGTATACTTGCTGCTAGAGAAGCCAGTGCGCACCCCACCAGCTGAGTCATGCCCATCCTGTAAACTCAGTACTTTACCCTTCATCCAAACCCTTGAATGTATTGAAATAGCGTATTTCAAACTCAAACGAACTGAATTAACGAGCGATGGCCGGCGCCCATGCGAGACCGAAGCCCATGCTCTCGGCCATACACCCACGCACGCATTTAGTCGAATTCTCCAGAGGCCATCGAGTAAGTGAGCTCAAGCGACCATGCCAACTAATTAATCGAATGGTATAGGACTAAAGTACAAGCTCCATCAAGATGCATCTGCTGGTCTGTCGCTAATAAGCTGACAACGAATTACGATAACTTAGTACCAAGGTATGTATACTCGTCTGAAGGTGCCATGCTACTGTA
The DNA here is from genome assembly GCA_023337935.1 of Elongisporangium anandrum. Classification (NCBI taxonomy): domain Eukaryota; phylum Oomycota; class Peronosporomycetes; order Pythiales; family Pythiaceae; genus Elongisporangium; species Elongisporangium anandrum. The sequence goes on along the minus strand of JAADXR010000184.1, from coordinate 37,940 downwards.
CACAGCAGGACGTTCTCCGAGCGACAGTATACACTCTGGTTATCCGGATGGTAAAAAATCAGTGGCCGCTCTCAGGCGCCCTCCTCACGTCACTTTCGCAATCGCACCCAAGTCAGTATTGAGCCGGGGCAATTAGTATGGGCAGCTTCTTCATCGACCCGACGGACCTGCCGGACGGCTTCTACGGCCTCGTGCAGGTGCTCACGCTGGGCGCCGTGTACGGCTACGTGCTGTTCAACGCCAGCAACCTCATCTCGGACGGCAGCGAGCTGCTGCTGCTGGTGCCGTCCATGGCCGGCATCGTGGGCAGCGTCGTGCTGCCCGTGCTTGGCGCCGTTCCTGACGGCGCCATCGTGCTCTTCTCGGGCATGGGCGACGACGCGCAGCAGCAGGTCTCCGTGGGCGTGGGCGCGCTCGCGGGCTCCACGATCATGCTGCTGACCATCCCGTGGGCGCTCAGCGTCTACGCCGGCCGCGTGAACCTGGACGCGCAGGGCAAAGGCAGCTACGTGCGCCCTAAGGGCGTGTCCGACTGGAGCAAGCTCACGCCCTCGGGCAACACGAGTCTGCTGCACACGGGCGTGGTGCTGTTCGACGAGATCAAGACGAACGCCAAGACAATGATCGCCACGAGTCTCATCTACCTCATCCTGCAGCTGCCGGCGCTGCAGTACACGGGCACGTCGGACAAGGACGCAAGCGCTGACGACGCCAAGGTGGCCAAGTCGGAGCGGCCGTTCGCGCTCGTGGCGTTCATCGTGTCCATGCTGGCGTTCATCGTGTACCTGGTCTGGAACGTCAAGCGCTCGTCCCAGGTGGCAGAGGACACGATCGACCACATCATCGTGGCCAAGATCAAGTCGGGCGAGATCTCGCTCTCGGGCGTGCTGGCCAGCGAGCTGGCGCTCATGAAGGCCTCGGTCGAGAACGAGAGCGACGACTCGGAGACCGCGCAGACCCAGTACAAGCGCGTGCAGGAGATGATCCGCCCGTTCTTCCACGTCTACGACAAGAACAACGACAAGCGCATCGATGCGCAGGAGCTGCAGCACTTCTTCCGCGACTTGGGCGAGGAGCTGTCCAACTCGGAGGCCCACAACTGGATCGCGGCGGCCGACAAGGACGGCAGCGGCTACATCGAGTTCGAGGAGCTCGTGCACGCCATGCGCCGGTACCTCGTGGCCAAGTACGAGACCGAGACCGAGATGCTGGGCGGGTTTGTCGAGATGAAGACCATCCACATCGACCACCCGCAGGAGCCCATCTCGTTCACAGCGGACGACGACGCCGATGAGGAAGAGGAAGAGGACGAGGACATCCCGGAGGACCTGGCTCATCTGTCCATTGAGGAGCAGCAGCGCAAGATCAAGATCCGCGCTGGATACATGATGTTCATTGGCACGGCTCTGGTGCTGCTGTTCTCCGACCCGATGGTCGAAGTGCTGGACGACATTGGCACGCGCACAGGCATCCCGTCCTTCTACGTGTCCTTCGTGCTCGCGCCATTGGCCTCGAACGCCAGTGAACTGATCGCTGCTTACAACTACGCGCTCAAGAAGACGTCCAAGACCATCTCGATCTCGATCTCAGCGCTGCTGGGCGCTGCCTGCATGAACAACACCTTCTGCCTCGGTATCTTCGCTGCGCTCATGTACTTCAAGGGCGGACTCGTGTGGGAGTTCACGGCCGAGACCGTGGCCATCCTGTTCGTGGAGATCATCGTGGGCATCTTCGCCTTCAAGAAGACCCAGAGACTGCTGGACGCGGTGTTCGTGATCGCGCTGTATCCGATCTCCATCGTGCTCGTGGTCGTTCTCGAGAACGTGCTGGGCCTGGACTAAGCAGCAACGGCTCGTCTCATGCGTGTAGAGTGAGCAGAGTGGTTGCAATTGTGATGAGGAGAGCATGCATGCATGCAGCGTAGCGTACTGTAAGTCAACCAATTGAATGCACTGTGGAGTTTTGAGTCGCAAGGTGAAGTGCAAGGATACCTTTTGAACCCCTGCAGCTGGGGAGTGATTGATCACGCCATGTCGCATGAGGATCGCACAGCACAGGCAGAGTTCCATAGACGCGCGCAATCAATTCGAACGAGTGGCTCCGGCGGCGAATCAGCTCGCGTTTCCCGTTCACAATGACGCAGAGACCTTCATGACCAAGTATACGTGTGATTGCAAACTGGGTATACACCTCACGGCGTTATCCGGACGATCAGGATCTGCGCAGTGGATGTTTGTATTGGTTTGCGTTAGTGAGACCCTCTCATGCACTGAGATACGAATCGATTAAGGTGAAGCGCAGCTGCTTCGAGCCAAACTTGGCATCAGCAAGCTGACCAGCGAATCCAAACCTGCACCTTTCTTAGTCGATGGGTCTTCTATACGCGATCTGTGTTCTGCTCTGCTCTCTCTCTCTCGCTCCAGCCACTCAACGCTTCCAACGCTTGCTGAGATCTCTTGATGCAGTGGCCAGCACTTGGCTTGGGGCAATGGACAATCTTCAATCAAAGGCGCTCTTGGGGGCAGATTCTGGCTTCGCCACGCACTTGCGCAGTGGGACCGAAGCTGTTTCTATAGAAGAAGTGATACCACTACGTACCGTTCTTTCCAACTTCACGGTACATTTAGTCGAACGCTGTCTGCAGCAAAAAGGGCATACAAACTCCAGCATGACTCAGCAGAGAGCACTGGGATTTGAGAATGCTCCGAGATTCCCCGCATCTCTTGGTATTATCCACATCGGGAATATCTTGCGAGGGCTCCTCCTTCGGGGTTCACGATCCCACCAGATCCCTACGTAGCAGCCGGCCAGGGGGAAGCAGCGTAAGTATACACTCTAGTATACTTCAACTGTGAGTTCGCGTATCCGGACGCTCGCCATAAATCAGGATCCGATCCCATTGCTCCTCTCCTCTCCACGGCCCACGAGCAGAGCAGCACTGCGATCCACTGAACCTGCTCACTCGCGAATCAACCTCCTGGGGCTCGGACGTCGTTGACCATGTCGGGCTACTTCATCGATCCCGTGGATCTGCCTGCGGGCGGCTACGGCCTCATCCAAGTGCTGTTCCTGGGCGCCGTGTACGGCTTCGTGCTCTTCAACGCCAGTAACCTCATCTCCGACGGCAGTGAGCTCCTGCTGCTCGTGCCGTCCATGGCCGGCATTGTCGGCAGCGTCGTGCTGCCCGTGCTCGGCGCTGTTCCTGATGGCGCCATCGTGCTCTTCTCCGGAATGGGCGAGAACGCCCAGGAATCCGTCTCGGTCGGTGTCGGCGCACTCGCTGGCTCCACCATCATGCTGCTCACGATCCCGTGGGCGCTTGCTATCTACGCCGGCCGCGTGAACCTCGATGCTCAAGGCCGCGGCAGCTACGTGCGCCCCAAGGGAGCCACCAACTGGAACAAGCTCACGCCCGAGGGCAAGGTCGGCCTCTTCAGCACCGGTGTCGTGGTCTTCGACGAGATCAAGACCACGTCCAAGACCATGATCATCACGAGTCTGATCTACCTGATCCTGCAGGTGCCGGCGCTTTTCTACACGGGCACGTCCTCGCGCGATGCTTCGGCTGACCACGACACCGTCGTCAAGGCCGAGCGCCCGTTCGCCTTCGTGGCCTTCATCGTGTCCATGCTTGCCTTCTTCATCTACCTCTACTGGAACGTCAAGCGCTCGTCCAAGGTCGCCGATGACACCATCGACCAGATCCGTGTGGCCAAGATCAAGTCGGGCGAGATCTCGCTCTCGGGTGTGCTCGCCAGCGAGCTCGCGCTCATGAAGACCGAGGCTCCCACGCCCAACTCGGCGCTCAACCCTCGCGCTCGCTTCCGCCGCGTGCAGGAGATGATCCGTCCGTTCTTCCACGTCTACGACAAGAACAAAGATAAGCGCATCGATGCCGAGGAGCTGCAGCTGTTCTTCAAGGACATGGGCGAGAACGTCTCGCAGGCCGAGGCCCGTGAATGGATCGCCGCTGCCGACACCAACAACAGTGGCTTCATTGAGTTCGAAGAACTCGTCGAGGCTACGCTCAACTACCTTGTGGCCAAGTACGAGAACGAGAAGCAGGGCAAGTCCCACGTCGAGATGAAGAAGATCCACGTGGAGCAGCACTCGCAGGCTCACATCTCGTACACCGCTGATGATGATGCCGATGAGGAGGAGGACGAGGAAGTGCCGGAGGACCTGGCCCACCTGTCCATTGAGGAGCAGCAGCGCAAGATCAAGATCCGTGCTGCCTACATGATGGCGCTCGGCACGATCCTTGTGCTCATCTTCTCGGACCCGATGGTTGACGTGCTGTCCAACATTGGCACGCGTACGGGCATCCCGGCCTTCTACGTGTCCTTCGTGCTTGCGCCGCTGGCCTCGAACGCTAGTGAGCTTATTGCCGCTTACAACTACGCGCTCAAGAAGACGTCCAAGACCATCTCGATCTCGATCTCTGCTCTGCTTGGAGCTGCCTGCATGAACAACACTTTCTGCCTCGGTATCTTCGCCGCTCTCGTGTACTTCAAGGGCAGCCTGGTGTGGGAGTTCACGGCCGAGACTACGGCCATCCTGTTCGTGGAGCTGGTGATCGGCTTCATCGCCATGAAGAAGACCCAGCGCCTCGTGGACGGCCTCGTCGTCTTCCTTTTGTACCCGATCTCGATCCTGCTCGTCTTCGTGCTCGAGAACGTTTTCAACCTCGACTAAGTCGATGCCTAGGATGCAGCCTTTGTGTGTGTTTTTGATGCGTTGAGAGGCGCTTTTTGCTTGGCATCAAGCGCTGCTCAGTAGGACACCAAAGTAAGTGGCAAATACAATTTGCCCACCTTTTCTTTTTTGCCATACCTTGCCTTTGAACTTTCGCATCACTCCGAGTGCCTGCTTTTATTTACATTATTATAGCTCTCATTTCGAGGTACGACGACGTACATCCACTCTGTTACACATACCATTCTCTCTCTCGTTTGATCCTTCATCGTCTTCCTCTTGTGTTAGTTGTGTACAATCTCGTTTCATTAAATGGCTCTGCGTATATGTGTTCCATGCTCCTGCTCACTTTTGGAATGAGCTCCGGGTTTTTGGACCCCAATCCACGAGGTCAACCTCTGGGATCTCATCGTCGGCTGTCAAAATCTCTTCCAGGAAAGACTGATTTAGGTTGTCTCGGCTTGATTCCACGTCGACTGTAAGCTGGTCGAAGAACGAAAACGACCCCTTTCGAAAGCCCAAGGACGTGGCCGCACTGCGATTGCTGAGCAGCACATGTTCGCTGGATTCACTTGAACTGACGCTCACTCGTCCTCCATGTAACTCGCGAGGACTGCTTCGGGCTTGACTACCTGCGACGCTACTGAGATCACTGGCTTTACGCTGGAGATAAGACACTACCGCGGCACGCTCTCGAATCATTTGCGCATTGTCGACAGTAGTACCACGTACAATGCTACGAATTCGCTGAGGCTCCCGGACGGGGACAGACTGATTGCGACGAATGTTTAAAGGCCCATGCGTATCGTCCGAATCGCCACCACTCAAGAAATCGGTTGAGCCCGATCGCACGTGCACATGCATGGGCGATACCGGAACAATCCCTGTGAACAAATGCGAGGACGAAAGCTGAGACCTACGTCGAGTACGGTCGCCTCCAGCTGGTTGGCGACGATCAGCTTGCCACCCTTCATTTGAAAGCTCCTCCACAGTCGCTTTTGCAGCAGACCTTTCAGCAAATTCTTGAGTGTCAGTATCCTGGGATCGGATCAAAATTTGACTATCAATTTCTTGATGAAGTGACGCCCTGGACGGGTCGGTCCAACCCATTGTGTCGCTAGGAGAGTGGAAAGGGTCGGAGAGTGACCGCGACAGCTGCTGCTCGAGCGCTTCGGATTGCTGGTGTTGTTGCGGTTGACTGCTCGTACCACTGCTTTTGCGCCCCGATGCAGTTCTCTTCTTCTTATCAAATGATCGTCCACGATATTGTTGCGATGTTTTGTGCTTCGAACGTGGAGGCGACGACGAGCCGTGCCTACTTCGGTTCGATCCTGTTGATGCAGTAGTGAACTCTCTTGCAGCTCCAGTAGCTGGGGCGGCTCCTTTTGTGAACATCGTCTCAGGGCGGCGGCCGAGTTTTTGCTTGAGCTTTTCAGCTTTTTTCTTTTCTTTTTGAATCTTCATATCCTTGTGCCATCCTTCTAGCCTTTTCATCCACCCCATTGGAGACCGACTCACAATTGGTGATTCCTCTTCGCCAGCTTTATGGAACAATCCAGGCTGCGGTGGTTGATTCGCGATAATTGCGGCTGGGGATTTTTTCTGCTGGATGTATGCCGTACTTTTGCTACGCCATTGACGATTTTGTTCTCGTCCGCTTGATGTATCCGCTTGGCCAAATGTTGCATCTGACTGCATACGCCGTCGTTCTGATTCATTCGATTCTTCTGGATCAGGAGGAATTCGCATAATATTCATTGTCCTCCACTGACTGTAGCTTTCTTCGGAACCCCAATAATTCTCCATAATCTTAAAATTGAAAGCATGCAAATGAGTACACGATTTCACCCCTTTGTGCCAAATCATATCAGAATTACTTACAACAGGAGGCTCATCGTAGAAGCGCGAAATGTTGGGATGATCTCGTTGTAAATTCATTGAATACTCATCCGTCAGATGTCGTTCAAATGTGCTGATGATGCAAAATACGATGATCAGTAGCTGTCACAGCACATCGAAGTGGGTTCAATGTAATTGCTGCACAAATAGGTCACTTACCGAAATGCGCGATTGGCGTTTCGATCCAAGTGCTTGAAAATGCTTTGCTTTTTCTTTCCTCCAAAAAATCGCGCCTTAGCGTCATTCTTATTTTCGTAGCTGGGCCGACCAGTACTAGGTGCCTGTGTATCTTCTGCTTCAACCGAAGAGGCAGCTATTCCAGACGCCAGCTGCAAGCGATGATGAGCTCGGAAGTCTTCAATACGGGCTCGTATAACACAATCTTGCTTTCTTGACTCCTTCATGAGCGTTGTGGGGTTGACATTATCGCGCCCAAGCTATCACCACAAAATAAAATAAATTAAGTGCATGCTTGTAGGAAATATTAAACGTACGTCTGCATACCTCATTTAAATGGTTCAGCATATCCCCAAAATTTGTGGACTGAAGCAAAGTTGACTTTTCTTCTTGCATTAGCGCCAACGCAACACGGAATAATACCTTATGATAACAAACAGTTAGTGGAACGCTTCAACTCGCTAAATCCCAAAAAAGACTAACCTCATCTCCAAGCAGGAAAATAGAATCCCATATTTGGACAGTGACTTCTTTGGCGCAGGGGCTTGCAAAAAGTGTCAAAAACCATTCCGTACAGGCCAGTGACAACTCCATGCCAGAGCCTCCAAGATCGCTCAGCTTATCAACCACGTCAGGCATTTGCAATCGCACAAGGTCTGCAAATACGTGTTGGTCCACTGCTAAACCCAGCTGAAGCAATCAATTCCGTTCAAATCAGTTCTGCACTAAACATGAGAGCTGCACACGCACGCACCATTGTTGTGTAGTAATCGTCAGGGACGAGTCGAATCATCTTGATGAGGAGATAAAATGCTGGTTCATCTTCCAGGAACATCAAAATGCGCGCGACGATATAATTTAATCCCTGACAGTACCCAAGCGTTGGGTTGTAGAACGCATAGGCCACCAGCACACGCCGTAATGACTGCGTGTGTTTCTCACTCCAGTCTGCTTTGTCGGCTTTTGACACCGTTCGATTCAGATCAACGTCAATTTGCCGAGTGGCCTCTGTGCTCTCTGTTTCCATCGCCAGAAACCGTTCGAATTGACCCTGATTGCGGCGCATCTCTATTTCTGCACCCGATGCCAGCATCCATAGCTTGCCATGGAACTCATCAGGTACAAAGCCGAACTCGCGATCATCGCGTAGCAACAACGCACGGATTCGTTCCTCAGTGCACCAAATATCATGGGACAACTTCCCAATTCCGTCGGTAGCGGACGGATCAGTGGAGCCTTGTTCGTCAGCCTTGCGTAGTTGCTGGTTTTCATATTCGAGCAACAATCGCTGCCAGCTCATTTGGTGTACTAGATCCATTGTCAGCGGTGAATCCATATCTTCATCGTCGTCTTCATCGTCATCAAAGATACCACGCTCCGACAATGGCGATAGATCCTATTTATTGCACATCATAGGATTTAGACTCTTGGACTCGTACACAAACTGTAGCAGTGCATGGACGTACCGGCTTAGCCCAGTTGCCAATTGAGCTCCGCTCATCTATAGATCGACGATTCGACAACGAGATTGCGACGGCCTGCAACGCCAGGATGTTCTGATACACTGTCACAGAAAAGCATAGCATTCACACAATTAGAGCTGCATACACTAACACATCAGTTAATGCATAATTAATTACCCCTCGCCATGTTGCGCAACTGCAAGAGGTCGTCCGGTTCGAAGCAGTCTTCTGTTGCCACGCCCATTGATACGCATGCGCTGTAGAGAGAAAGGTGAGCAAACGCAAATGAGCAATTACGACCACACGTTCTTGCCACTAAGCCGCCTGATTTGCACTTGATCGGCATCAACTCACTCGAGATACGCGTCCAAATATGCGCGCTTGGTTGACTCGGCGTCCGTCGAGCAGTCGGTGCTGGGCTCGACCATGTGCTTGACACCGAGCGCCTTGTACACTTTGTTGGCCAGCGCACAAAGCAGCAATCCGGCCTGCAGTTCGCGCTCAAACTCTTGCCGCGAGCACTTGGCGCCCAGCACCATCTCGACCCAGCGGCGCGCCACGTCGCCGTCCTTGGTCTCTCGACTGCTGATCCCGGCGGCGTCAGCGGCGGCTGGAGGCTTGTGGTCCGTCATGGCCAGTCCAATCGAGAGCTGCGCGAGTGCCCTATCTGTCTGTGTTTCTCGCTGTCGCGTCCGCCCAGCGGATCCCGTGACCCGCGCGCACTTTCTCTCCTGCTTCCGCTGCGTCGGCCCCCGCGCACTCACTCGGGGATGAGGCCAACGACGAGGGCAACAATGATGAGGGAGGCGAGGGAGTGGTACACTGTACCCTTCTACCCGGTACAAATCGAAGCGCTTCGAATACAGGCCCCTGATGCAATTCGTTTTCGTTTGCGCTGGCGCTTTTTTGGGTGACTGGGTCCCTCGAAAGAAGGACAGCCTGACGTGCGTACTTTACCATCGTGTAGTGACAGGAAGGGTGGTAATCAGTTAAGTTCGGCTTTCCCCAAAGACCAACATGCTGAACGGCGCGACTTCGCAGGCGACGGCGGTGGCTTCGGCTACAGCGCTGGACGCAGCGTTCTCAAGAGCGGACAATCGCCACGGAGTCGAAGGAGAGGAGGAGAACGGCGAAGGAGCTGAGCCTGCTGTGAAGAAGAGACGCACCAAGAATTTCAAATGGCGCGAGGACATGATCAAGACCCGCGCATCGCTCGCGGTGCGGGTGCCGCCGTTAGACCCGCCCACGTTCGCGACCTGGGACCAGTTCATCGATGCCTGGCGCGCGTACATGATGCAAACCAAGACGCTCTACCGGCGGCGCAGTTCGTCCACGACCGCGTCGTGGAATGCCAAGAATCGGACTAAGAAGTTCCCCATCCCGGATTCGTTTCAATACGCGACAATGGCGTACTGGTGCACGCACGGCTGCATCCAGCCATCGCGTGGCACAGGCGTACGAGCTCATCTGCATAACAGGTTCACAGGCTGCACGGCGCGCATCACAGCCGATGTCGTCTACGAAAAGCGCGGCGAGAACGACATGCGGTGGTTTATTCGCGTGCGGAATCAGGTATACAACTGCCGAATGTATGAATGACCATGGCAGCAATTGAGCTCACTTTGAACGTTGCGTGTGCTTTTAGATTGTTCAGCACAATCATAAAATCAATGACGAGATCTACAAGTGCTACTCGACGAACAGCTCAGTTCCGGACGAAATCTTACTGGGAACGATGGATAACTTCGTGGATCAATCCAGTCCGAGCAAAATGATCCGCAGTTTTGATGGCGGTGAGGCAGGTGTGTAGATGTTCTGGGTGCGTGCAGACTTGGATGGTGGTATATTGATTGAATTGTGTCCTTATTGTCTTACGCAGAGTTCGAAGGTACTGAGAGAACCATAGCCGCTGATCCCGATGCACAGCCCACCATTAATCAAGATATCAAGTCACCAGTGATAACACCAGCTCCAGGTATGTGTAGTTTTGACTTTTCTGCCGTATATACCGATGCACTCACATGCGTGCTTTCTTTGGCTAGCGTCGACAGTCAGTAGTGGTACGCCTCTTCCTCCTGCGGGTGCGTCATTATGGTGACATTATTTGCCCTGACAACCTCGCCTCTATTTTATTCAGCACATCCAAGCGCACTTGTGCCGTCAAATTCCTTGATAATTAAGGAAGTTCTAGCTGGAGAGCAAAAAGTTAACATGGCCCGATCTGAGCTTGAGCCGTTAATCCAGGAACTCGAACGTACACCGTCCCGCTTCATCCACAAGCGTCTGCAAGATGTCTCGGAGATGGTATTGCTTCTTCTTGAAAAATGGCATCGAGGTAAGAGACTGCAGCACAATTTACTCAAAGGACACATGGATTTTCACACAGACTTATTTCGCTGTGGCTAGATCGAACAGCAGAAGATCGAACAATGTCGTATTTCGCAGGCCCACAGGATATCATTCACGGAGGGCACCTGATTGAAGGATCTGAAAGTAGCTTTGTTACTGCATCGTCCTCAAACAGTGTTGCATCTCACTCGCGTCGGGACGCAGCAGCAATGCGAGCTGCAGGCAATAAAACCGATGGATCGGCAGGCAGAGGCTCCACAAACAGTACCGAAAGTGCAATAGACGATGATGCGGAGCTGGTGTGATCTGAACTGAATTGGAAAAATAAGCAAAGGGATGTATATAAATCGAAATATAAGGCAGTGCAGCGCTGCTGGGTTTGATGACGAAGATAGCTATGATGCTCTTTTCCTACGAGAACTCACCAAATTGTCATTTGCTGCGATAGATAAAAGTCGCCGAGAATCGCATTATCTTCAAGCCATGTCCGAGGAAGACTGGAAAGCAGGTGGGTGGTTGCGCGCGATGAGAAAAGTGTAGGCCTCCGAGCCCGCCAACGCACCGAAAAACGGGGCAACCACCGGCACCCAGAAGTATCCGCTTGAAGCAGTGAACACCTGTCCACCCCAACCAGCCATAGCCGTGAAGATGCGAGGCGAGAAGTCACGCGCCGGGTTAAGAGCGAAGCCCGTGTTGTATCCAAAGGATAGCGCGATTCCCGTGAGCACCATTCCGATAACCACAGGCTTCATGCCATTTTCAGCCTCGTTGTTAAACTTGTCCGTAACAGCAAAAATGCCCATCAGCAGAAGAAAGCTACCAATCAATTCGTCCGTGAAGCCAGCCATGATTCCTTCGTGATCCTTGGGGTAAGTAGCGAAGATACCAGCCGTTCCGATGTCCCAAGTGTCGAGTTCAGACAAGCCAGGATAGTAGCCAATGTAAACGACCATGGCACCAACAAATGCACCGGCAAACTGAGCTGCGATGTAATATGCTGCCTTGTTCCATGGTAGACGACCATGGCGGCACATGGCGATGGTTACAGCAGGATTCAAGTGGCCTCCACTCACACCAGCCGAGACGTAAAGTCCCATCATCAAGGCGATACCGTAGCCCATCGATATCGTGGACCAGTCTCCAGCGTAGTTCGTTAAGTCAGGATTGGCTTCCTTCTTCACAGCATTCTTGGCTTCAATACCTTGTGAGACGACAGCTTGGCAGACGACTCCGTCACCGACGAGAACAAGAATCATTGTTCCAAGGAATTCGGCGTACGCTTCTCGCCACATAGCTTTCTTGTCGATCGGAGCTTCCGTCGTGAGTGAAACTTCGTCCGAGTCCATGGTACTGGAGCTGCTATCGTCCATCCGGAACAACGACTTGCTGGACATTGCTGTGGCGAAGCTGGCTTGTGAGCACAAAAGAGCGAATTGCGAAGTGCTAATCTCCAACAGAGGTTTGCGCCAACTGGGATCAGCTCTTGTGGTCTAAATTTGCCAACGCGCGAGCGTATCTTGGCAGGTTGCGGACTAATTGGGGAATGCCTATTTTCGTCCCGGCGCCAGCATAAGATGAAGCGAACGATATAGATAGCCCAGGTTTTTCCAGGAAGATCGAGTTGGAACGTCCCAACTGCATTTTGTCAATGCTAAAATGAGATCGCAGTTGAGAGCGAGATTGAGAAGTTTCATGATCAAATGCAGTGAATGCAAAAATGCGAAACGACCAAGGGTCGTTGCTGACTGGGGCCAGCTGATGGTCTCAGCCACCATCGTTCGGAGTCTGTGGCACCACGATGCGCAAGAGCACTGCCAGGACCCAGCCCCCGCCACCGCCAACCAAACGCGTGTCGAGTTCTAATGCTCCAGGCACTACGAAGGCCAGTTCTACAACCGTTCCTCGCTGTGATGCGTGCAAGCAATCACGAAGCAGCGCAGTACTGAAGACCCCTTGTGTGCATTTCCAGCAGCTGCAGAAAAAGCAGAAGCAACAGCAAACGGAAAACAATCAGGAAGAGCAATCGGAGCTTGTCCTTGAAGAGCAGCCACATCAAGAAGATGAAATCGCAAGTGTGACATGCAGCAGCGCACCCAGCAGCGGAAGTACTTGGGCCGGTGTTGAACACAATATCATCACAGCCGTTCGTCTTCGGCCTATGCTAGCAGCTGAGAAAAAGCAGGGCTACCGACGAATCGTGGATTTATCACCCACTGGTTCCAACTGGACGCGTATCGTGAATCCAGCCTCGCTCGAGCCTGGTACCCGAACGCGTACGAGCACTGCGTCTTCCTCGAGCTCGAGACCAACGAAAACGGTCGTTTCGAAGACAGCTTCAGTAACCCCGACTGTGAATTTTTTATCACAGTTTACACAAGAATTCCACTTCGACTTCAACTTTTGGTCCTACGACCGCGGAAGCCCCGAACGGCCTCCTGCCACGCAGAGCGCTATCTACGAAGAACTCGGTGTGTTTGCCGTTCAGTCTGCTTGGCAAGGGTACAATTGCTCAATCTTTGCGTACGGTCAAACCAGTGCTGGAAAAACGTACACGATGATGGGTAGTGAGAAAGACGAGCGCCCATCTACAGCAGCCAATTCGAGCACCACAGCAAGCAACAGCAACAACAACGTCCGCACTGTGACGAAATCAACGCCTTCAATAGCGTCAAAGAAACAACCAGCACGTGCTGTAAATCAAGCTCTGCCCGCTCAAGCCCCAGTAACTGAGCCAGTTTCAGCAAGCCCAGCTCGTCGTGGGTTGATTCCACGCATCTGTCGTGGCGTGTTCGACAAGTTTGAAGCAGCAGCCAGTGAAGGGCGCACGCCACCAATCGTGCACGTGAGCTATGTAGAGATCTACCATGAGCACGTTTACGATCTCTTGGCACCAACCGCTGCCAAGGTAAGCGTGTTTCTTACGGCTACATTTCATGCTGAAAATCGTACTGATCACATGATTATTTGATCCTTAGGAATCGCTCAAAGTGCGTGAGCATCCGGAGGACGGAATTTTTGTCGAAAACGCGAATCAAATTCCTGTGAATCGATTCGAGCAAGTCATGATTGTTATCGAAGGAGGAAATCGTGCTCGATCAGTTGCATCTACAAACGCCAACAATCGATCTTCACGCTCACACGCGATCCTGACTCTTTATCTAACGCATGCAGAACCAGCCGAGGGCCGAAGCAAACTCTGTTTGGTTGATCTCGCTGGAAGCGAACGTGTCGACCATTCAGGTACCACGGGCACCCGTCTACGAGAAACTGGGAGCATTAACAAATCACTGGCAACTCTCGCGGACGTCATCAACGCGCTTTCGAAGAGATCCCAATCGTTTGCATCGTCTTCTCCCTCGTCAATTTCTTCGACATCGTCCTCGCAGCAATTCATCCCTTACCGTAATTCTGTGCTCACGCGGCTGCTGAAAGAAAGCCTAGGAGGCAATGCCAAGACCATCATGCTCGCAGCCATCAGTCCTTGCTGCGCGCACTACGAAGAAACGCTGAGTACGTTAAAGTACATCGAACGGGCTAAAAGCGTCGTGAATGTTGCACGAATTAATACAGATGGCAGCAACAATGGCGGCACTCTAGTACAAGAATTGCGCCGTGAAATTTCCGAGTTGAAATCGACACTGCAAACGAAGTCGCCAACCAATGCTGTTCCACGAAACATTGACGAAAATGTGGACCGTATTTGCCTGATCGAGACCGTAAGTGTTGGCACGACTACTGACGTCGAAAGCTCACCAACTCCGAACAATCCATCGCACGATGATGTGGGTGAACTATGAGGTGGTTTATTTGGATTGAATAGGAACTCATTCTTCTTGCTTATGCTGGAATAGGAAAAAACCAAAATGGAGCGCGAAGTAGCTAAACTTCGAGCTATAATCAAGAAACAAGAGCAAGATGGGTTACAAGAGCAAGCTACGATGCTCTTTCATGACAAGGTATCGGGACAGATCTTACGCCAGCACGCGCATTTAATCAATTTAGTGGCGGTGTATCGCCGTATGCGATTCGTTCGGAGGTTCCAAGCAATGGAGCGCTGGCGTCGCAATATTATGCTGCTCAATCAATGTCATCCACTCACACGTGAATGTCAGGATGAGGTCGAACACGAAGAGAATCAGGGCTTTCAAGAGAATGGTCCAGACGTTGCAGGAGCCCACAAGACACCCACAACATCAGATTCAAGGAAGGTCAAGGAACAAAAATCTCCCTTAGGTACCCCGCCAAGGTGGAAACCTAAGCAGTCCCCAGTGATACAGGAGCAGCGATTGGAAGTGGATGCAATTTGCTACTCAGTTGTCGATGAATTCTTTTCTTGCCCTGTGAATGGAGAACGAAAGCGCTGTGAATCGAAGACACTGATTGATCACGACAACCAGCATGTAATTGACCATTGTATGGATGATCAAGCAACACGGTTGAAAGACGTTGAGTTCAAGAGCTTGGAACAGACTGATTCGAACCAGGCTCTGGAAATCAGTGAAGAGTGCCCAGATTTCATGATCGATATGCCTTCGCTCGATATTGAGTGGGGATCGAGCCTGGAAGCCGGCGAGTATGCTGATGAGCCGGTTGACGAAGAATACGATTGCGAAAACCCTGAAAATGAAGATGTTGAGGAAGACGACAGCGTCTTCTATGAAGAAAAAGAAGAACGCTACGGAGCCCCGACAGTATATAGGAAATCGTCTACAACGCAGCAAAAACAGAGAATGCAAGCCAACGTGTCCACATGTTTAGATGCGATCGATATCGCTCGAAGAGCCATGGGACCAACAATGCGCAAGCTACGGAAGCTCGTGAGTAAACCTCCTGTAGATGGCATACAGCAATTCACGGGCATGGAGCGACAACTTTTAATCCACTCGGAGAAAGTATTTCTACGGATGATCGAGCACATGAACGAAGCTCGTC
Organism: Elongisporangium anandrum; assembly: GCA_023337935.1. Classification (NCBI taxonomy): domain Eukaryota; phylum Oomycota; class Peronosporomycetes; order Pythiales; family Pythiaceae; genus Elongisporangium; species Elongisporangium anandrum. The sequence goes on along the minus strand of JAADXR010000184.1, from coordinate 22,425 downwards.
AAGCGATCCCAAGCGCGAAATCGTTCGCAACCGATCGAGAATTGTTTGTGAAAATGGAGGAATTGATGAATGCCTTTTGTCTGGACGTGGTGGGTCGGCTATGCGCGTATTTGATCCGCCCTGCCGGATGCGCTGAGCTGATTAATCCGCACGAGATTCTAATGAAGCAGCTGACCATAGTCCAAGATCAGCTCACGAGTGTGCTTTGCAGGATGACCACCGAGTCGTTCCAGTCCATGACGCTTGTAGTCGTCGAATTTTTCGGACTCACGGAACGAATCAAGAGCGTGTTGCATGCTATAGACCACAAAAACCGACAGCGTCTCGTGCTCTTGAAGGCACAACAAGATTTGGTGGCGACGTCTGGTGAGACGATCCACCGACTGCAGACTCAAGTCACAGGACTCGAAACTCGATGCAAAGAGCTGTCGCAAGGATGCTCAACTCCGATTTCTCTTCAGGATCCTGATGTCTTATTAAATGCGAAGCTGATCAGTGATGAACAGGCAGCAACGATTTCTTCGCTTGAAGACAATCTTACCCTTGCATCTACTCAGATCGCTGAGTTTCAAGATAAGCAGCAATCATTGCGTTTATCACTTGCAGTGCAGCACAAGCGCATTGTGAAGTTGGAAGAAATCATTGACGCCGCTTTAAATCGACGTGAAATCACTGAAAAGAGCTGCAGCAACAGCAGCTGCAGCACGCCCGATGCCTCGAACTCGCTTGCCTACACGCATTTGTTCGTGCGTCTGGAAGATGAACTCGCAAGCGCTCTGACACAAATGAACGAGTTCGAGACATGCCAATCGCCCAAAACAGAGATCGCGAGTGGAGCAAGTCAGTGCACTATGTCCGATCTCGAGCGAGAGTGCGCTGACCGAGGTCGAGAACTTGACGAAAGCAACAGTACAGCGGCCAAATTAATCAACACCATCGAAGAAGTGCTGCTGGCCGTCAGTTCCGGGGATCATCAGAACGCAGGGGATCAGCTGTCGTCTGCTCTCATGATCACTCATGAATTGGTGTCGAGTCACACCGCAGCAATGGTGACTCTGGCAAAGCTCAGAGATACCTTCATTCAGAGTCCGCGCGCCGAAATACGAAGCGCTGAGGCGAGCCCGCTTATGCGCGGAGTTCAGGCCCAGAAAGGTTATCCCACGGACCAGCATCACTCTGATGAAAGCATACGCATGCTGATCAAATCACTTGAACAAGACGTGGATATATCTAGAAATCGGATTCAGGAACTGGAAGCATGCAACGAAAGCCTTCGCGTGGTCTGCAGCGATCAGAAAGCCTTTACAACCAAGCTAGAGTGGGACTACAGTGCACTGGTTTCGACAAGTCGCGAGCAAGCAGCTTATGTGAGCTCAAACGAAGCCAATCTGGCCACAGTTCAAAGTAAGTTTGCGGCGGCTACTCACGAAGCGAAAGACTGGAAGGAGCAGCATGACCAACTGGCACTGGCCTACGAATCGCTTCAAAATATGAACGACAGCGTCGCTGGAGAGCTCATGGATGTGATTTCCAGCGTTGAAAGCTTGGAGTCACAGCTAGCAGCATCTCGAACCCATTGTGCTGATTTGGAAAACAGTTGTGCCGCTGCACATGATCGCATCGTGACGTTGACCAAAGAGCTGGATGGATTGTGTGAAGAGAAAGCCAAACTTGAAGTTGATCTGTCCACGGATTTTCAACAAGCAGAGGAATTAAGTGCCCTCCAAGAGCAGTTTGCTAATACGCTGAACCAGATCTCGATTTTGGAAGCAGCGCATGCGTCAATGACGTTTTCTCAAGCCACTGCGCAGGCAAGAAATGATCAACTCGAACAGGATCTGGCACTTGCACTTGTCCACGAAACCGAGTTAAAAGAGGAGAAATCAGCTCTGGAGCAGACATATTGCACTCGAATCGCTGAATTGGAAACCAAGCTTACTGATACTGAATTGCGATTCCAGGTACTCGAAGAAATGCTCGCGACTGCATCGACGAATGGCGCTTCCAACCAGATCATGGAAAAAAGTTTGAAGCACGAACTTTCCCTGGCGGCGACTCGCTCGTTTGAACTGGAAACCCATTGCAGAGAACTCATGGCTTCGCAGGCGTCGGAGCAACAGCGGATTCACGTTTTGGAAAGTGATTTGCAGGTTGCGGCAATTCGCCGCCAAGAACTGGAAACGGCGTTGCAAGACACGAGCCAGGATCTTGCGCTTGTTCGCTCGCAGTTAAATAGTTTGGAAGAATGCAACCATAGCCTTGTCGAAGGCCAGCATTCTATTCAGCAAGAGCGAGATTTGGCTCTTGCTCACGCTGAACACTTAACACACGAGCACAAGACAAGTGCTGATGCCCAGGCTGAAGAGTTTGATTCCATTCGAGCCAAGCTGTGCGTCACTCAAGAGCATCTTGAGAACCTTCAAGCTGAACTGTTGTGCGCTTACGCCAAGGCGTTTCCAGCTGATGCAACGCCGACAATAGACGACGTCATTACTGTGTTGGCAGATTTTACCAGCTACGAAGCGCTACGCTCTAAGTATGAGGCCCAGTGTACACTGATGAAGACGCTTGAAGACCAGAACAACGAGCTTGTTTTGGAGCTGCAGCAAGTCGAGGAGAAGTTTGCTGAACTAAGAGACGCGTATGAATCCAAGGCCTTGGAGTTGTCGGAAATGGAGAATTCTCTGGTGACTGCAGAAGATCGCTCATCTACTGCTGACGAAATCATCCATGAGCTTGAAACCACAATCGATTTGGAACATGCTAGCTTTGTCGAAGCAACTGAAGCACTCACTGAAGCAAGTGCGACCAACGAGATGTTGTCTGCTCGAATCACGGAGTTATCTGTGGCGTGCGAGCTCGAAAAGTCTAGAATCCAGGAACTGGAAGGACAGTTGAGTACCACATCTACTGAGCTACAAGACTACAAGGAAAAGTATACAGAAGCGAAGGATACGAATGAGCTACAGGCATCAGCTTTAGCCCAAGTGCAGGAGCAAGTCCAGCGAGAACAGCTCCGTAACCATGAGTTATCAGATCAAATCACTGCAAGCGTACAGGAGCAGCAGAAGCTAACACAGCAAGTGGAGTCGTTGATTGAGGAACTGCGCAACCAGGACATCCTGTTCCACGAGGCGACAGGTCGATGCGATCAATTGGAGAAGGATATTTGCGTGCTCAACACATTGTGCCATACCAAAGAACTGGAGCTTGCGGAAAAGACAGAGGCCTGGAGTGTTGACAAGAGCGTTCTTGAAGGCGTCAAGACTCAAGTAGCAGAGCTCACGGGTGTCGTAACAGCGTGGAAGTCCAAGTATGCAGCACAAGTGGACACATCCACAGCACTAGAGCAGTCGGTCACTGACCTAAAGAAGGAACTCGGTCAGGCCAAGGAGCGATTGACAAAACACGAATTAGAGTTACAGGAAGCGAAGACTCTGAGTGAGCAGAGCAATACCAAGGTGGAGCAACTTGAACAAGAGATCGAATTACTTCAAGCTGAAAGCATCCGTCTCGAAGACCAGATTTTAGAGATCACAAAGCAGAACAACGACAAAGAACGCGGTCTGGTTGAGTACGAAGCCGTCGTGAAACGAATGCAGGCAGAGCACCAGCTGCAGTTGATTTTCCACGAATCGCATATTGCAGACGTCGAGTCCCGACTACAAGCCTTGGAATCTCTTGTCACGAACTGGGAGCACAAGCACGCTATCGCCACCAACACGAATATTGCGCAGCAGGAAGAGTTGGATCAGGTGAACACACTGCTCAATGAAGCAGATGGTCGTTGCGAAATCCTGGCTGAAGAGCTGCGATTGCTGAAACAAGCCACACAATCGGTACCCGAGTCGGACCATACGACTGAGGAGGCTCGTAACATCGTGCTTAAGCACCTCAAGAGCCTGGATCTGTGGTTTGATCGAGCGATTCTCCAATGCAACGTGGATGAGGAACACGAGGGGAACCAAGAAAGCGTTTCTGCCACGAGCGACTCGCTCGAATCGCGTATAATGCGAGCAGAGCAACACTACGCATCCCAACGACATGCCAGTCACACGACTGGTGATCTTAAACCAAAGCGAGGCCATGATGACGAACAGGTGCGAGTAGTGGACTTGGACGATCTATACCATGAGATCTCTAGCATGTGCTGCTCGGATGAACCCAAGAGCTCAAGTTGAACATGAAGCCATTCGGACGAATCTGCTCCTTGTTTTGGTATCATCCGTCAATAACTGTACCTTGTTTTAGTATATTCCTCACGATTTGCATTCTTTCTCTTGATCTGTAAAGTACCCATAAATTTAAGGTTTTACTTAAAAACCTCGGAACCTCTCTACAAGAGGTATTTGATGCTGCATTATGCAGGATTTTGTATAATATCACTCCCTATATTAGGTGAAATTAAATTCCGAAATTTACATTCAAATTTGGACAATATTTTTCAGATTGTCGTCCTTTTGAAAATTCGTAATATTCGTTTTAAGAGGGCGAACCCCATCCGCCTCGCCTTCCGCGCGCGTGTGGCCCCGTGGGCCACAAAACCGACCGCGCGGGTTTAAACCACAGGACCCGAACGTCATGGCGGCCGAGATCGAGCGCATCGTGGACCGCAAGCTCGTGCGCAACCGCGTGCAGTACCTCGTGGTGTGGAAGGGCTTTGGCGACGAGAGCAACACATGGTAAGGATGGCCCACTCTTCTCTCTGTCTGCCCATGGCTCTTTCGCTCTCTGGGATGCTCCGGAAGAGCCAGACTGAGACCGAACGCACGGCCGAATGGAGACCAATGCGCTGCTCACACTGCGGTGGCTTATAGGGAGAGCCGCGTGGATCTGCTGGCTGATGGCTACTCGACGGTCGTGCGCCAGTACGAAGACGGTGCGTTGCATGAGGCGGACTGGCTCAGTGGCTGTGCTCATGGGTTGAATGCATTGGTACAGCGCGTAAGAAGAGCGAAGGCGGCACCTCGACGCCCACGGCCTCGCGCAGCCGCAGTCCAGCGCGTGGCCGCAGTCCTGGTCGTGGCAAGAGCCCCGGCCGCAAGGGCCGCAGCCGCAGCGCCTCAGTGTCGCGCGGCCGTTCGCCCTCGGCCTCGCGCTCGACGCGCCAGAGCTCGAGCAAGACCGTGACCAGCTCGTCCACGTCGTCTTCCTCCACAGGCAGCAGCTCCACTACGACGACCACCACGACCACGACAGCCACAGTGGCCAAGGTGGAGGCGGCCTCCACCTTGGCCAAGGCCAAGAGCGTGGAGGAGCAGCCCGTCGTGGCGCGCCGCAGCTCGCGCAAGCAGGCCCAGCCGCAGTTCGTGTCGCGCCTGGACCACAAGGTGATGGACGAGGAAGAGATCTCGGCCGAAGTGCTGGTGCGCTCGGTGGCCAAGCCGCTGCAGCACCACGTGGTCACGAGCTCCTCGACCTTCGTGGAGACGTCCTCGACCACCAAGGCGCCCGTGTTCGTGGCCGCCACGCCCGTGACGCTGGAGGAGAAGGAGGAGAAGCAGCCCATCGTGCTGGCGTACGAAGAGACCAAGAAGGTGGTCGAGGAGGAGGAGTCGGTGCTGCTGGCGCCGGCGCAACACGCCAAGCCGCGCCGCTGGGCCTACCAGTCGGGCGGCGTGAAGGACCTCGTGGCCAAGCTCACGACGCAGTCCACGTGGCTCGTGTCGTTCTGCAGCGTGCTGGTCGTGCTGGGCTCGCTGGTCGCGAGTCAGCTGGTGCCCGTGGACGCGGAGCAGGAGGAGGTCTGGCGCCAGTGGCTGCCGTTCCTCACGCCCGTGATCGCGCTGCTGCTGTTCTTCCACCAGCGCGACTCCCGCTTCTCGGCCAAGTGGGTGGCCGTGGCGCTCGCGTGGCGATGCGCGGCGGAACTGCTGATCGTGCTCGGCAGTACTCCGAGCGAGTACCTGCAGGTGGTGCTGGGCTCCATGGCTCTGGCCAACGCCTCGCTGCTCGTGTCGTTCGTCTCGATCTTCCGCAACAAGGAGCACCAGCAGGCCAAGGCCTCGCTGTTCGTGCTCGTACTCGGCTCGCTAGGACTGTTCCTCGCCGATAGGTATGTGCCTCATGTGCTTTGCTTGAACTTTTGAGATCATAAGCTGACTGTTGTCTTGTGCAGCTGGCTGGTCTCCACGGAGAACCCGGTGCTAGAGTCGCGCGTGATCCTCATGTCTGTGGCTGTGGTGAGTTGAACTGGCTGTTCATTCTTGAATGCCAAGTGCGTGAGACTCATGATCTCTGCCTGTTTGTCAATGCAGATGACGATCTCGCTCTCGGCAGGACTCACGACGTCCGTCGAGGACGAAGATTAGATATGAAACCCACTCACGGAACTCCCGTTCTCTACCTTTTTTGCATTTTGGTGTGCGGCTCGTTGTTGCTTAGGATGAAAGAATATACTGCAGTGCCTATCCACTCACTCGTCAGTCTGTCTTGCATGTCTCTGGTGTCTCTATTGTTCGTGGGCCAAGTGCAGCGTCTTGTGGAAGAGCTGGCGCGAGGCAGTGCTGAACACGGTGTCTTCCGGAGCGGCGTCTTCCTGGATCAAGCTGTCGATCGCATCCACCGTGACTTGTGCTGACCGCGAAGACAGCGGCGATCGGTCCGAGCGAGATAAATATTTGTGCATGGCCGAATATAGCAGCGTTTGCTTCATGAGCTGCTCCAGGCGTTCCTCGTTGATACCCGACGTGGATTCCGTAAGCAGACTACGCCATAATTCATCATCACACTCGATGCAGCGCTGCCAGATCTGGCACAGGAACCGATTGAAATCGTCGGCGATGGCTTCCTTCGGCATGGCCTCGAGCGCTTCCAGAGCCATTAAAAAGAGACTCGTTCTGCATGGAACAAGAAGAAAACGGCGGTGAATTTCTGCAAAAAACAGGAAGTACGCTGCATATTGAAATACCTCAATGGATCATCGTTCGCAACTGAAGACAGGGCACTGAGGCAAGCGTCGATCAGTTCTTCTGTGTTCATCGGACGTTCTTCAATCGGTTGATCTAGTGGCAGCTGCTGCAGGACTTCCTGGATTCTCGCGCGGACAAGCTACACACATCACAAGTTACATTAGAAATCGATTCCAGCAGCATCATGAGAGCAAAATTTACGAAGGATACCTCGCGTCGGACTTCGTTCATGTTTTCTTCGTTGCGAGACTTCTTGGGCATGGCCAAGGCAGCAATCTTGGCAATACTGGCCATTGTCTTTCGCTTCGGCAGCGAGAGGAACTCATCTTGGGCGTCACGTAAAGCGAACTGGGAAGTCTGGTCGTATCGTTCCACAGAAACCGACGTGCACCAGGCAAAGGCAGATAGGTGTTCATCTTCCTTCACGTACTGATGCAGAGACGGACCGAAAAGGTGCGTGTTGGCCATAAGGTAAGCCAGCATACGCGATTGCGATTCGCCTTCGTGAGCAAAAGTCGGCAACCAAGGATGTCGGATCTTTCCCGCGTACCAACAGTAAAGGAAGTGCGGGAACTTTTCGTATTCCTTGCAATACGATTCAAGGCGCTTGGCAGCTGAGCTCTTCGACAATTTACCAAGAGCGTAATCCATCTTGCGAACATTTTCTTCATCTTCCACATACACCAAATAGACCATGCCTTCAAAGTATGCGTACTTCTCACAAAGAGCGACGCATTTCGTGAACAACGAAGTACGCTTTCGCGAGAAAGCTTCATACTGTTCAATATCCATGAGGGACGAGTCCGTACTATACGATGAGGCTGCGGTCGTGGCAATGTACACCAAGGGGTTGAGAATGATACGCTTGCTTCGCTCGGTTTCTTTGCGAAGTTCTTCGGCTTCTTCTCCATTCTTGATTGGCAGAAATTTCACGTAAGCATCCAGCAGCACCGTGCCCAGCTGCTCAATTTGTTCCGTGATTTCAAGGACTTCGTCAAGCTCCCAACGGGTTGTGTTCTGAGTAGGACGCATTTTTGAGTAACCGAGAAGAGCTGACGACCGCGAAATCTGTTCCAAAATGATCTCTCGAACCTGGTGAGTAAACATCCAGCTGCCAGTCGGCGTAAATCGAGCGCTAGGTGAAAGTGTAGGGGCACGGAGCATGCTCAGCATACTGCATCCGCTTTCCAGAAGCGCGTACAGGAAAGTCGGGTCACTTTCACCGATAGACGATGCCAGTTTCTCCAGTTCCACATTCAGATGCTGAAACAATTCAGGAATTTTGCTAACTTCACAGTAGAACACGTCAAATGCACTGTATCCAGCCATACGAAGTTGCTCCTTATCGTAGCCTCGCTGCTCCACAGTTTTATCAGTTGCATGCAGGAGAAATTGACCGGTTAAGCGACGTTGAATCGTTAGAGAATCCGAATCATCCTCGGACGTGACAATCGATCCTTGGAACTTGCTCAATGCAATAGCAGCATGTAGCTTTTCTTCTGCCTCAATGAGGTAACGTTTGAGCTCAGAAGACTGCTGAATGTACTGCCAGATGCTTCCACAGCGGTTTTCCAAAAACTTCAAAAACTCGACATGGCGACTACGCTTTTCTTCCAGCTGATAACGAACAAGTTTCGGTGTAACATGGGCGACATCGGCAGTGGCATGGGAAGAATCCACGGAAGAATTCGCAAATTCATTTCCCCAGCGCAACCCAGACGAAGATTTAGCGTCCAGGATCTGAAATACGAGCGAGACAGCAGCTTGGGCTGCAGCAGGAATCTCTTGGTTTCCGATGCGGAGAGTCGATGACGAGTGGGGATCTTCATGAAAATGAGTCATAAGCAACGTTGCGAATCCTTCCACACCTGGCTTGTTCACTTGAGAATTTGCTTGAGCGGTGGGACGATGAATTTTACCAGAGAAAGACCGCGATACTTCAAGCTTTTGCATATTGGATGCAGTCGCAGCACATATGCTGCCGGTGGAAGCGTTGACCTCGTCGTCAAGCAGAATGAATGACACAGACCCCTTTAAGGCATCTTGGGAGTAAGGACTCGGCTCAGTGTGCAGTCCAAAAGCACACGCAGAGCGGTCCATGAGGCCCTGGAGTGAAAATGCTGCCGAGCGTATACTGCCTTGGCTTGATTCTGGAAGTAACACCGACGAGACCTGGACCGGAGTATTTTTGGTCCACACCAAGTAGAACGCTTGGCGTGTGACGGGGAAGCTTTCAACATGGAAGTATCGGTCACTCTCTTCAGACTCGACAAACACTGGCTCATAGTCCAGTACGTACGCCCACTCTGGTTTTGGTGCATCATTCACATCACTGTCCAGCAGCGAGAAGTGGAAGGTAGCGTACTTGACTTTAGCGGAGCTTTCCTGTCGCGACGAGCACACGTAGGCCACGAGCACAGCAAACCTGTCGTCATTCACGTACGGGAATGACACGACGGTTACTTTAGCCAGATGCGAGTCCGGAAAGTGTTCACTGAAGTAGCTGATGGCCGTGCGATGCGCATCGATCTGCCAACGAGATTCGCTGCTGCAGTCGAGAGCGTCGCCCACGTTGAAGGTCTTGCGCTCGATCATTCCATTTGCATACAGCACCAGCAGATCAGCAGTGTCTTCGCTGCCCATGGAGTCATAGCCATCGTTCGGAGCAGATGCGATCACATGAGCGTATTGGACCGGAAGGTTCGGATCCTGCAGACCAGAGGAGGGAGCTCCAGAGCGAGACGACGCGCCGGCAGTGGCGAAGAAGAACTGCGAGACGGACTTGGTCAGGCCGGACAGGAAGCCGGCGTTGCGCTTTTCAAACGTACGCACGCGAATACGTCGATCTTCCATGGCGATCTCCCAAACGTTGCCCTGGTTGCTCCAGCAGAAGACGCTCTGCAGCGCTTCGGCACTCGAACCAGATCGCGCGAGCTTGTCCAGCGGCATGCCAGCCTCCGCATGCGTCTTCACGATCTCCTGTGGCTGCAGCGGGATCTGCACACTCAACGGCGTGTTCTCGTACGACAGCTCGATGTCTTCCCAGAAGAGCACCAGGCCGCTCTTGCTCACGAGCATGAGCGACAGGCCCTGGCCGTACAAGTACAGCAGGAACGGCGTCATGGCTTCATCCGCTTCCAACGCATCATCCGGTAGCTCCAGCGACAGCACGTGGCGCTGTTCAGGCTGCCAGACCAGCACTTTGGTGCGCAGCACGAACACGTAGTGCAGGTCGCCTCGCGAGCTTCCGGCCGTCTTGGTCGCAGTCGGCAGCCAGGCTCGGCACGTGTGGATGTTTTGCTGCTGGTCCTGCGCACTCGGGCGCTCATCGCGCACCTGGTCGCGCACGTTGACCGGCAGCGAGTTGACCACGGCCACGGCGCAATCGGCCGAGGTCTCGACGCCTAGCAGCGCATGGCCGACGGACGAGGACGAGGCCGGGGCGGCCGCCGTGACCGCGTACTCGTCGTCCGTGCGCTGGCGCTTGAGAGCCGTGAGCGGGTCCACGCGAGGCGTCAGCAGCGCCACGTTGCGCTTGGCCGGCGGCTCGGAGAACTTGCGCGCCTTGAACATGTTGGTTGCCCTTCGGTTGTTGGCTGTTGCGGGTGGCGAGCACTGGGGGAGGGCGGAGGCGGCCTCAATAGAGCGCGCAATGGCTGGAGAAATTTAGTGTGTCCCACGCTAAACTAAATCGACAACTGAGAGTATCAGGAATGATTTAATAGTGCCAATACTGCTGTACTGTCATTTGACGGATGGTACCGGTATCCCTTCAGAAAGATGATGTGGGAATCATGAACATGAACGTGAATTATTTTGATGAATACCTAATGTAATTTCGCAACTAAATGTTTGCCGGTGGATTTTCCAATGCTCTGGCAGCAATGTGTGGCTCTGATCGTATTGACTGACTATACGACGCCCCAAACTGGCTGACGCTGCTGGGTGGAGAACGAAGATGCAGCAGCCGCAGCTACGGGGGCCGGACGCTTGATATTTGACGCTGAGGAGTCTAGCGTGGTCAAAATCTCTGTCATCGTTGGTCGCTTGGCTGGTGTGTCGTGAAAGCACGATTCCATCAGCGTCTGCAATTCCGGGGAAATAGTACTGGGCACTGAAAGCCGTTCGCCACGCATGACGCGCATCATGGCTTCAATCGGTGTCATGGACGAGAACGGGGACGCCATGGTGTAAGTCTCCCACATCAGAACACCGAACATGTACGAGTCTGATTGGTAAGAAAATGCGTGCGGCGGATGAAGCGACTCGGGAGCCATGTACTTCACTGGGCCCACAGCGTCTTTCATAAGCGATCCGCCGTACGAAGCATTTACACGACGACATAGTCCGAAATCGCATATTTTCACCCGGAGGTCCGTATCGACCAGACAATTTCGAGCCGCGATATCACGATGAATGAATCCGCCTTCGTGGATATTGAGAACTCCAGCAGCGGCGTCCTTCAGCATCAGCGTCTTCTGAGTCGTAGAGAAAGTCGCACTGGCATTGGGCTGTCGAATATTCTCCTCCAAATTTCCGAAGGGCAAGTACTTGGTCACAAGACTCAGAGGGAAACGCAAATCTGTCGAAGCACCAAGAAACGGAACGATGCACGGATGGTGCCCAAACATGGAAAGCATGGCAGCTTCATGCTGAAACTCTTTCACAATTTGCTCGTTGGTTTCACCGAATTCACCTGCTCGCAGAGTTTTCACAACCACTTCTTCCCCATTGTACGTCGCACGGTAGGCATCACCAAAGTACCCTTGGCCTACAAGCTCCTTCATTTCCAGTGATGCGTACGGGATTTCTTTGTATGCTTTCTCCATGATTTCAAGCGTTGAGTCGATCAATTGGACTTCAAGATCCGCAGGCTCAAGCTTTCTCGAAGTCACCAGCAGATACGATCGCAACTCAGCCACATCGGAGCCAACAACGACTTTGGCTTTAAATAAGACTTGGCCAAAATCAGCGCCTTCGGTGCATTCAATAGCGTACGTGACGCTTGACGGCTTTCCTTCCCACGGGAAGCCTTGAGTCGCACCGTTGAGAACCTGGAAGCCCGATGGAGCTTCAAGCGTGACGTGCACAAGGGCACCGCGTCGGACGTCGATCTTTTCATCGGCTGACATTCGTATCGATTCTGGATCGTGTGCTTCAGCCATTTCACGCATTTCCGCTCGCTGATTCAGCAAAAATGCCCACACGGAGAAATAAAATGGCTTTGGTGATGGACACACACTGGGCGGTGCGAACGCATTGAAATGCACCTTGTCTCGTCGGCCAGGCACGTCGTCGAATTCTGAAAAGCGCGATGACGAAGCCACGGTAGTTCCTGTCAGTCGAATAGAACGATATACCTGCTGAAATTTCTCTGAGGGGAAGTCTTCGTCGCGCAGACTGTTCGTAGGCGACAGTGCATCGTACTCACGGCTCTCAAAAAAAGATCCACGACCGGTACTTGTGAACGATCCAACTGGCGAAAATACTCCGTAATCTGGCTGTTGACCCGCACCGCGATACACCGGACCAGTGTCTAACGATGAGATCATGCTTGGAGGACTCGGCGAGTAGACCAGGCCACTGTACTTATTCATATTCATAAAATCATCGTTCACTGGAGTCTGCGGAACACTTCCACCGTATCCGCTCAGATCACCGTCAGTGAGCTCAAACGGAGCACCAGCTTGATACTGCCCAGTCACATTGATGGCACGGGAGCTGGATGTCATAGATGACATCTTATCATTGAATATAGTTGCAGCGTTTTGACGAATTTCTTGGTCATTTGACACTGCCTGACGCCCATTTACTCGCGATGCTGGCTTGGATGCTGTTGTCACAGAACCTCTTTCTTGAGTGCCACTTGAATCAATCCTTCTTCGTCCTTCCGCTCGGCCGTTTGATTGTAATGACAATTGAGGCTTCATTGGCGGCTTTTTATCTTCGATTCTACCTGCTGATTCACTTCGTAGCGGTCGTCCTTGTGCTCGTCCCTGCAGCAACTCCCTGGTGTCTTTGGATGTCTTCGTCAAACTTGATCCTACCTGGATTTCCCGATTCTGTTCACGCGTTAGGCGGTATCGATCTCTTTCTTCTTGCAACTGTTGAGCGTATGCAAGCTCTGCCTCTTCCAGCGTGTACGTCTGGGTATACTCCTCATCATCAGACTTGCACTTATGAAGTTGCATGGGCGACGGCGGGGTTATTGGGCCATCGAACAGGCCTGCTGGACGTGCCATCGGATAATCTCTGCTCATGAAGTTTTGGCGGTCATCAAATCGTCTACCAGTCGGCTGCATTGGCGGAGCTGACGGATCAAACGGTCCATATGCACTTCCTCCTTGCTTGAGATCGAATCCAGCCGCAGGCACAGGCATCACATAGACTGAATCAAAGCTGTTGGATCGCTTGAGTTTCTTCCTCAGCATCTTCTTCATCTCTTTCTTGTACTGACGGTCAGACTGCACGAAGGATTCCCGTCCTCGACCATCACCCAGGGGCTCAAACTCGGGACGGCGTCCTCCTCGATTACTACTTTTTTGGTGACCGAATCTATCACTTCGCCTTCGTCCGGAATCAGGAGGAGGCTGTGTGCTGCGCTTCACGACGATCTTCAAACAGCACATTTCAATTTCCTTGGCTTCAATGCCAGCGCGATAAGTATCATCCAGACTCGAGCGACCGCGAGCAAACGCCGGATGCATCGGATGAAAAGGTGGTGGCTCACGCACCATGGATGATGGAAGATTAGGCTCTGATGCGTATCGCTCGATTGGTGGCCGCCGATCTCCGTTCATGCGTCGGCCTTCGACTCTCCCAGCGGCGCTCATTGATTCCTGCAACGTCGGCGGCTGTGGCGGTGGTGGTGGAAGAGGGGGAGCGTGTGGCATCGGTGGTCGCTTGGTGCTCTCGTACGGCTGGCCGCCGCAGTTGAACACATTGGGTGAGTGCATCGCTGCATGATACTGGTAGGCCGCGTGCATGGGCACTTCTGATGCAATCAAGCCTCCTCGCAGCAGCGACGTCATGGCCGATGGGTTTTCCCGTCGCGACGTATCACGGAACAGGAAAGACGAGACTTTGTCCGAGACCAGCACACTGCAAGCAGCCGCCGTGACGCCGATCTGGTGCGCGAAGAACGCGAAGGCCACGGCGGCGAAGATGCGGCTGCCGAGTCCGTCGTCGACAGTGATATCGACATCGAGGCCAATCGAGGCCGCGGTGTCCACACTCACGACCTGTCCGATCGATATGAGCCACAGCAACAGCGGCAGCAGCGAGAAGATCAAGTTAAACAAGCCCCGGAAGAGCAGGAAGTACCCGAGCGAGAGAAACATGACCGACGCCGTCACCTCTCGTCGCTGGCTGGCAGTAGCAGCCGCAGATTCACCCTGTGGCGCCTGCGGTTGCCCCACAGCTGCACTGCCTGGTGGCGGAAGCGCGTTCTTGTCCTCTTCCTGCTTGACGAGCGAGTTGATCCGCAGTTCGGACCGCCAGAGGAACGCCACGAGCACGCGCACGGGGCGCGACGACCCGGCGCAGATGCAGACGAACACGAAGCCGAAGGTCAAGCCCGAGAGCGCCAGCAGCACGATCAGAGCCAGACCGAAGAGCAGCGACGCCACATGGAACGCGAACGTGCGCACGAGCGTCGAGAGAACCCCCCGCGCCATCCGCTTGTCTGGCCTCCCTGGCGAATTACTGCGTGCTTGAGGAGGGCAATGGAACAAGCCAAAGACGTGGTGATATCCTGTGAGATTTGATACCCTGTCTAACATGGTTGGGTGAGAGTTAAATATCCAGATCCCATAGCATGGCGATCTGCGTCATTATTGCATGAATTGAGGTGATAGGAGTGGTGATTGGGATGCCTCGAGCGATGAAAGTGTCCGATTTAACTGTGATGACATGAGTGACCGCGCATGGAGGTCATTTGGTTGGTGTATGTTGTGATTCTTAGAGCGAACATCAAATATTTCGATGGGGATGGAATACCTGTGAGAAATGTTATCGAACATCCAGCAATCATTCCGACTCAGGTATCACGTGGACCACATGGCGCGGTATGATCTGGGAATCAGACGTGGGCAAAATGGTTCTTCATTAACGAGTTTGCTTGGAGAATACGTGGAGATCAACATGCACTCGGAGGGCTCTCTATCAATGGGAGGCACCACAGCTCTCGACCAACCAGTAACAATACATAAATATGGCTCTGTACTCAAGCGAATGGCGAGAGGTAGCCTGTACTGGAGATCACTGGTCCAGCCTCAATCCATTTCGTGAATCAAATCTTCAAAGTTGCGGCCCTGGAGAACACTCGATCCCTGCGGGACCTGCAAATAGACATGCACATGGAAGATATCGATGGATCGCTCCGGATTGTCATCGTAATTCCAGCACTCGACGTGCGGTGCATTAGCATCGATCCAGTTTTCCACAAACTGCTTGATCTGCAAATGCGTGAGTTCCTGAAGATGCCACAGCGTCCAGTGCTCGATGCCTGCGGGGGTATCATAGGGAAACATGTTGGGCTCCAAGCACGAGCTCCTACCCTTCAGCGTCGTGTCCATGATGTGGTCTTCGGCTGATCCGTATTTCTCAGCAATGTCGTCCAGATGGTCCCACTTGCGCTCCTTGCACTCGTCCGTACGGCTCCAATATTCAATGTAGAGAGTTCGTCGGCTTTGGCTCTTGGACGTAGAGCTAGAATCAGGGCTAGCATCATCATCATCATCACGGTTGTAGTAATGGTCATCGTCATCATCAGCACGAGCATCCACATCGGCAGCCGAGACCAGATCACAACCACTTTGGGACACCTCACGTGGAGAGCAGGGCGATGGCTGGGGCTTCTTGGGCTCGTGATGGTCATCGTCTTCACGGGCCGAACTCAGTTTTCGCTTGCGGGAGGGCGAAAAACTAGTACGAGGCGCAAGATCTCCATTAATATCATCGGTTCGCGAGCCCGCGTCCAAGGCCGCAACACTACCAGCCGAACAGTTGGATGCATCACCTTTCATCGGAGAAGAGGCGGGTGGCGAGCACTTGTCTTGAGCCCAGGTCTCATTATCTACATTTTCACCACAGACCATCTGCATACAACGCATTGGCGTCAGCCAAACTCTTTCCATGATTAAGCCAGCTCCAGTGTGACGTACCTTGCGTCGCTTGCATGCGTTCTCTACGCTCAAATCCACTTCGCAGATGGTCGACGGCGAGTGGTAGAACGGCTGCTGCTCGTCCACAGCACGAGAGGTATCAATCTCGGTCATGGTGTCGCTTTCCTGCAGCTCAATGGGGTTGACTTTGGTTTTTCAGTGCGGGAACGGCCGCTATAAATGCGTTTCCGGTGGTTCAAACGTGAGTCGAAGCGCGAGACGGAGATCTAGATGAAGGTATGCGCGCTACAGGTGTCCAGGGCGCGGTATCTCTCTCAAATTTGCTTCAATCACGCGCGGACGCTCGATATCAGCTTTCTCGTCGCTCTGGAAGGTTTCCGAAGGCAAAATGGACGCCGGCCAACTGGGGGGGCGAAGCGAAAGGGAGAGGAGAACGTACGACGAAACGCCCCCTCTCTTGGTATACAAATACGAAGTACAGTGTTCAGCACGACCTCTGTTTAAAGCCATTGTCTTCTGATAATGTATATACCTGTTATAAATTATTCACCTGTATTAATAAATGAAGAGGTGTATGATTGGTGGACCTGCGCGACAGCATTCGGCCATTGATCATGGGCAAGCGTACGGCGACTCATCAGCGCCCGACGGCAGGTGCGTTAGCAGCGCAAGCGCTATGACTGCAGTAGCTAAAGCTATGGATACACTGAGAGTATACGCTGGTGCTCACGCTGGTTCTGCTGCATCTGCTTGTGTTTCTTTGGCTCTATGATGATCTTTAGACGAAGCGCAATTGGCTTCCAAGGTGTTTCAGACCACCGTGCCGCCTGCAGGATGCAAGAGCAAGCGCAGCAAGAAGCAGCAGGAACAGAACAAAGCCCAGGCGCAGGCCGCGTGGGTCGATGAGGACGATGTGAAGGTGCAGGTGCAGCTGGACCAGCAGAAGCGGTTGCGCAAGCTGCGCAAGGACGAACAGGACACAAACGTCGATGGCCATGAGCTCCAGCAGCGTCTCAAGAAGCAGTACGTGGCTCTGTTCATTATGATTGATAGACATCCTGGCTAACGTCATTGGGTCAACAGGTTCCAGTCTGGACATGGCAACCTATCCTGGGCGGACCCCAAGAACTTCGTGGATGCCAATCCCGAGCCGGCGTCGAGCGATGACGAGGACGACGAAGAGCGACAGTACACGGCCGATGAGGTGGTGCGCAGCACGAGTAAGATGCTGGTCTCGTCCAGCGACGTGCTTCCGCAGGGCACGCTCGACATCTGCCGCCTCAAGGATGCCAACCAGCACGCGCCGTCGAACGCTGTGATCCAGTCGGTGCAGTTCCACTCGAACGGCCAGTTACTGCTGACGGCTGGTCTGGACAAGACGCTACACCTGTTCCAGGTCGACGGCACGACCAACGCCAAGGTCGAGAACGTCTTCGTGAAGGACCTGCCGGTGCTCGACGCCAAGTTTACGCTCGGAGGCAGTCGCGTCGTGCTCTCGGGCCCTCGCTCGTACTTCTTCTCGTACGACCTTGAAGCTGGCCGCATCACTAAAATCCCGGGCCTTGTTGGCCGCAAGGAGAAGAAGCTGAACAAGTTCGAAGTCTCGAAGAACGGCGACCGCATGGTCTTCCTCGGCAGCGACGGTTACCTGTCGCTGGCGTCGACCAAGTCGTACGAGTGGATCGGCAACATGAAGATGAACGGCGACGTCAAGTCGGCCACCTTTTGCGACAACGATAGATATTTACTGAGCACAGGCAGCGACGGCCAGGTCTACAAGTGGGATCTGCGCACGCGCAAGTGCGTGTTCGTGCACCAGGACGAAGGCAGTCTGTCCAGCGGCGCGATCGCGGCCAGCGCCGACAACAAGTACTACGCCGTGGGCTCGGACAGCGGTGTCGTGAACGTGTACAACCACGCCGGCCTCTCGGCGCAGGACAAGCCGCGCAAGGCTCTGATGAACCTCACGACCCGGATCGACAACCTCAAGTTCTCGTCGGACTCGCAGATCCTGGCCATGGCCTCCAAGGACACCAAGGACGCGCTCAAGTTCGTGCATCTGCCGTCCTTCACGGTGTTCGCCAACTGGCCCACGTCGCGCACGCCGCTCAACTACGTCTCAGCCATGGACTTCAGCCCCAGCAACGGCTTCTTCGCCGTCGGTAACGCCAAGGGTCGAGTGCTGCTCTACCGACTCACGCACTACAAGACCGCATAGAGAAGTAGTCAAGACAGAGAGGAGGATCATAGCAATGCACAGGTTTATGCAAGCGTAATAGATACAACAACAGCAACAGCATTGTCAAGTCTCACTTAAGAAAGTCAGTCTCACTTCATGCACTGACTCCTTGAAGTACAATGCAACGAGTCTCACTTGGCAGGCTCAAGTACCAGGCCAATCCAAGGCCAAGGGCTATTCGAAGGCCATTGATGAACCTTCACCCCGATGTGCTGGGGCGAATCCAGAGCCA
This sequence comes from Elongisporangium anandrum, assembly GCA_023337935.1. Lineage (NCBI taxonomy): Eukaryota > Oomycota > Peronosporomycetes > Pythiales > Pythiaceae > Elongisporangium > Elongisporangium anandrum. The sequence goes on along the minus strand of JAADXR010000184.1, from coordinate 3,918 downwards.
ACGGCCTATTCTTAGTGCGTCTTCGCGTCCTAATCTCCCCAATCGCCAGCCCGGGCCTTTTTTTTGGGACCCACATGGCGCAAAAAGGCCTGGCGCTGGCTGGATCGCGTCGGAAGAGTCCGACCACTTTGCTTCTCACGAGCGAGCGATTGACATGAACACGACGCTGGCCGAGGACGCGCAGGGACGAGCGACCAGTTCGACACCGACGGGCGATGTATACACGCGACTGTACGACCGCCGGTCCTACACGGGCGTCTACCGCAAGCGGTTCGAGGTCGAGTGCTACGACCGCAGCGAGCGCGTGGTGCACGACCTGTCCAACACCATGCGCACGAACCTCAACTACGACGTGGACCCGCGCACCAAGCGCGCGTCGTCGCCCCGCGTGCGGCTGCCCACGGCGGCGGAAGAAGCTCCCGCCATGGTAACTAGAGGAAGCTGTCTTGATACTGGGGGCTGAGGAGAGAGGCTAATGAGTCCAGTGCTGTGTCTAGAGTCCCAAGCAGCGCGTGATGGCCATGTCTCCGCGTATGGAGCCGGTGCAGGGCGATCCGAACGACCCGCATACGCTGCTGAAGGCTGTTTTCCACTACTACTGCCGCTTTGGACGCACAGGCGCTAAAGGGCGAAGCGAAAAGACGCTCGGTACGCTTCCTCATGCGCCCAGAAGCCCTCTGGTTCTAACAATATCGCTGCAGATAGCGCCAATTTCTCCAAGCTCTGCCGCGACTGCCCCGATCTGATCGCCAGCGACTTCCGCACGACGGACGTGGACCTGATTTTCATCAAGGCCAAGAAGAAAGGAGAGCGGCGGATCAACTACACGCGCTTTCTGGACGCGCTCGGCATGATCGCGATCCAGAAATACAGTGATATGGTGAGCCACGCCAATGAAACTCCAGTATCGATGTCCCAACTGATGATCGTATTGGTATGTCCAGCCACTGGAGGCGTCAGTGCCCAAGCTATTGGAGGCGCACTTCGTTCGACTGCCTTGTGTACAGGAGTTTGCGGACGGCAACATGGTTAGTTGAAGCTTACCTTGGGGTCTGTGAATTGATTGGTGGCTCATGGAGATTGGCTGGTGTTTGCAGGTGCAAACAGTTTGGAGAAGGCGCGCAGGACGAGATGAAAGCTCCAGCTCCGATCTGCTGCCCACGCCAAGCACAGCGTCCACAATGCCTCCACCAGCCCCCATGCGTCGACCGACAGAACCCACAGAGCCCTTTGCGGACGAGGAGTGAACCAATCTCCTCTCTTGATTAGATCCTATGAACCAGAACGAGAACGCAATGAATGCATGATAGAAATGCACAACGTTTACAGGCGTATTCAGGTCTCAAATGATGCACTTATGTCTGGCATATTCAGTATTCATGCAACAGATCTCAAATCTAAGACATAACTAATTTCAATTACCAGAGTCGCCGCTTGAGACCGATCCGTCGTCGGTGGTGAGTTCCCGTGCCGTCAAGACCAGGTTGTTGCCTCGCAAAGCCACGTCAAACACATACTCTCCGTCTCGATTGACTTCATCACGCGCGTGGAGCTCAGCTTGTAGAGCGTCAATGATGCTGTCATGACCGCATTTGCCAGCCACCGATAGCGCCGTCATCTCATCTTTGGATCTTGCTGTTACGTCAGCTCCTTTCTCCAATAAAAGCTGCACGACCCCAACATGGCCGCCTTGGGAGGCAAGCATCAGAGCCGTCCATCCATCTGCTCTGGCAGCATTGGCATTGGCGCCGCAATCCAATAGAGAACTGACAATGTCGATCGATTGTCCACAGCGTACCGCAATCATCAATGGCGTCTCATTGTTCATGTCTGCTGCTTCGACGTCTGATCCTTCCAGTAACAGCAGCCCCACAATATCGATTTGGCTATGGATTGCAGCCAGATGCAGTGGCGTATTACCAAATTCATCCACGACTTCAACAGCTTCGGGATATTTCAGCAGGATCTTGATAACTTCACTGATTTTTCCTTCTCTGATAGCCTCCCAAAGAAGTGATTTGATTTCTCCACTTACTTCAGCTTTTGAATCCGGCGAATCCTTCACTTCGACCGGTAAGCATTCGTTCTTGACTGTTGCATTGTCCACCGATACGGCTTCTGAGGCTTTGTCTCTCGCTGCCGTCAACAATTCCACGATTTCTTCGTCGCCCGATGCATTCGCAATATCAAACACAGTCCCTTTGTTCGGATTGCTGTAATTGAGATGCTGGATGACCGCGTCGTTTGCCAACAGAGCTCGTACGACTTCAGTATTGCCCTTTGCCACCGCTTTCATGAGCGCAGTTGAATCATCAATTCCTCCATGAACATTGACATCGATGTCGGGGTACTTAAGCAGCATCCTCACGATGTCGTCGTGGTCGTTTTCAGCCGCCAGAACGAGCGCTGTATCCGAAATAAGGGTCCGAGCATTCACGTTTGCGCCGTATTCCATCAAGAGTTTGACGATCTCTGCATTGCCGCTCTTTGCAGCGCACATCAGAGCAGTGCTGCCAAATTTACCAGCTGCATTCGCATTGGCCCCGCGCTCCAGTAGCATTCGTGCGATATCCTCAAGAACATCTCTTGCCACGACCATCAGAGCAGACGTGCCGGAGCTGTCTGTCGCATTAACGTTCGCACCATTATTCAAAAGCAGCTGCAATGCTTTGGATCGTGGCGAGCGCCTGACTGTCAGCAACAACGCCGTCATGCTGTCCTTGCCCTTCGCGTTTACGTCAGCGCCGTGCGTCAGTAATAACTCCATGATCTTGACTTGGGTGTTCTCGTACCGAGAAGAATACGAGCTCGCAGCGTGGATCAGCGCCGTACTGCGGTCTCTCGTTGTTCTGGCGTTTGCATCAGCCCCGTGATCCAGTAGTAGCCGCACGATAGGCACATTATATGCTGTAACAGCCTTAATCAGCGCAGTGCAGCCAGCGTTACTGCCCTTGTCGACAGCCAAATTGACGTCCGCGCCATTCTCCACAAGCGCTTGAACGATCTTAACACGATTCTGTGTGACTCCGTGGATAAGCGCAGTCATTCCTTTCTTGTCTCGCGCGTTTGCGTCAGCTCCCTGCGCTAGCAATGCTCGCACAGCATCGACACGTCCGTCCGAAGCTGCCTTGATGAGAGGTGTCCAGACGTCCGCTTGCTCTTCCTTCGTGAACGCATTTTCACTGAAATCCATCGTGTTGATGTTGGCCCAGCCAAATGCTAAATGAGTTCGGACCTCATCGAGTGAATTCAGACGACGAGAGCATAGTGATTGATGGCAGTGCTTTCCATCAAAATCATGTCAATTGTGATGAGGGACACGCGTCGATAATCGAGGTTGGGTTCGTGACATTTGTGAAGGGTGATTCTCTGGCAAGAAAAGCCGCTGGTTTCTTTGCGCGCCATCAATTTTGCGAGCGCTTTCGACTTGTAGCCTGAAAGAGTGCACTGGCCATGATGCGCCACAAGAGCGACAACAACTTGACGATCGACACACGAGTTCAATACGAGATCCTGGTGGACGTACCCGAATCTCAATTTCTGCGCTGGGACGGATCCACTGATGTCAAGACAAGAATCGGAAGGCACAGCCAACGTGCCTGCAGTAAACGCAAGCACACATCTTCGAAGTGGCTACTATCCCTCGATACTTCACGATTGCTACGCTTTTGCCACAGTTTGCGGGACACTAGATCAATGACGTACGCATGTTTTCGAGCTCATAGAATTTTTGTTTGGGTCAGCACGATCATAAAGCTAGTTATGATCCATACCCTTTCTGTTTGATGAGCTGTTGCTCCGCGTCCGTCAAGTGTTCCTGCATGACTTCTGGGGGGACCTGAGAGAGACACGTCCACCCGCGCCCCAGATATTTCTTCAGCCGCGCGATCGCCATGTCTTGCGTGGGGGCGTCTGCAT